>JADRCD010230467.1:0-20102 GCA_019843815.1 Montemys delectorum
AAAAATGCTAACACCTGCTGATCTGACCAAATTTCTGTCCTTTTGTCCAGACCCACCATATGGTACTTCTTGTATTGTTATACTATAGTTATAGCAGTTCATCTTCAGGGTGATAAGCCTTGTTTTCTTGCTCTGCCTCCCTTTTGCTTTGATTTTCTCTCCCCTCCCCACCTCTTCTTTCTTTCTCTTACTCACCCTCTTCCCTCTGTTTTGTCTCTGGGCAGTTCTGCTAGAGCACTTTAAAAACAAAACGTTTGCTTTCTTTTTTCATTTAGCGACGCCTATTCGTTTATTCTCAATCTTTTATAAACAAGATTATTTTCCTCTGTCCTTTAGATGGAATCAGGACTTCTACTATGGTTTCAAAACACATCTTGCCTCCCTCTTACAATATCTCAGTTTAGTGTAATTTTCATCTTTGCTTGTATTTCTCAGTGTACTATAAAAGACATCAGAACCTGACCATCTCATTTGTCATTTTATCCCCAATTCTCAAGTAGTTAATACATTTTTCCTAAAAGTCATAAAAATGTAAGTTCATTCATGAGAATCATAAAAGAGTTAAAAGATTCCAGTCATAACAACTTAGATCATCTTTCAGAAACTGTTCTCATATAGAAGTGAATTGTTTCTTCCATTGGGTTAGAAATTTTAGCTAAACATTTACGTCTGCAGCCTCTGAGGAAGAATATTCCTTTGCAGAAAGAGCTATGTGCTTTGGGCTTAGAACACGCCCCCAAATGATGTTTCTCCTGCTGATTGAATTCCTCTACCTAAATATCTTGCAAGGTAAATAGGCCTTGTAAGTAGACCCTTGATCTCAGTGAGCTGGAGAGAACTTTACTCCTGTCCTTGGCAAAGCAGCTGCCCCATATTGGTCAACCTGCTTCACATTCTCATTTCCTTTCTGCTCATAGGCCGCAGGAAGTGTTCTCCCTCAGGATTTGCTTCCTCCCTATTTTGCTCTGATGTTCATCTCTTCCCAATGCTGTCCTTGCTAACAATCTAGGAAAGAAAATCCTGTGCAGCAGCAATATATGCTCCTCACCATTAGCCAGGCTTCAGGAGCACAGGAAGCCTCACCCAGGTTATTACATTGGGAAGCTAATTACAGCCACTGATTGGCGCTGAAGCCCCTTCCTGCATTCCATCCCAAATGATCTCTTTTTGGTTCATATTTCAATGTGATCCTTCACTCACCTGCCCGTTTGTGCTGTGGCCTGGGTGTTAAGTGTGGATGAGATCATTCTTGAGTCAAATCCAAAGAGTACTTTCAAAATTTAATGTATGTGAGCAGCAAGTAATGAGCTCACACAGGGTATGACCCAGACAGCTTGAGTGTGTCGTGTTACTGAATTACCCATAGGTAAGCGTGACTGTGCCTGGGTGGTCATTGGTGGTGAGGAGGATGAAGAGTGAGTGTGTGTATGGTGTGAGGAGATGAGGAGAAAGAGGAGGCCTGCCCCATCACTCCCATTGTATTTGTAACAGCAATTGGACATTTTATATGTATGCATTTTATATGTATGCATTTCACTGTCCCCCAAATCGCTAGGATTTGTACTAATAGGTTAACATGGAGTTAGTACCCTTGTGGCTCTTTAAAACAAAGTGGATTATAAAATTTTCAACATTTTCAAACTTAAACAACTCTCTGCAACATTCGTTTGGAAAGGAATTCCATTATTAATTCATTGTTACCTTGAAGGAGCACATGAACAAGATGAACTCTCCATGGAAGGACCATGGTACTGAAAGGCATAGTAAATATGATTGAAAGGTGTTATAACAGTCACCCAAGAGTTCCCAACTCACTAAATGGTGCTGCAGTACAAAGGAATTAAAAGTTGTCTGAAGAAGGAATATAAGATGAAATGTTTCTAAGGTTTTAAAAGGACATATGGAATTCTCTAAATATAAGGTCTCATTTTTAAAATATGATACTAGCAGTCACTGAGTCTAGTCCTTTCTTTTTCGAAGCATATAATCCTACACAGAAAAACATAGTGATGACTCTACCCAAGGAAATATGTGTGCTTAGTGCACAGGTAGAACACAAGGCCAGATACCTGGGTTAATTAATTTATAAACTCACATTAATTGTCTACAATAAAATACAGGCATTTAATAATGAGTAATAGAACATATTCCATTTCTAAAATACCCTTTCATGAGGGAGACAGGCACATGAATAGGGAACATTATTTGGTCATAAATAGTTACACACTGAGGGAGCATTACTGCATATTTGATACAAATACTGAAATTTACAGGTAGAGAAAAAGATGTAATAAAAATGAGAGGTATCACATTAGAGGTGACAGGTTTGAGCCAAGTTTTACTGATATGAATGAGAGATAAACTCCTGCCATAAACCACAGAAGATTAATATTTTGTTGTTTAGAGTGTATAAGGGTGTTGAAAGTTTATTCTGAAGAAAATGAAGGATAATAGAGAATATTACATGATATGACACAGAGCTGACCCTTTGTTATATACTGACTAGAGGCTACTTATGACTCTGAGCAGAAGAGGAAGGCTTGGAGAATGTCAAGGTCCATACTCAGAGAATTGTTGTTAGACAGGTTTTGTTATTCATTATCTTGTGAATTGTAAGTTGAGTGCAGACAGCATAATGCTATACTGCATGTCAACAATGCTCATTTTGTGCTCCACCCCCCACTTGGTGTAAGAGATCAGTTATTCTCTAATTACTTTACAACCTGTTCAATAAGTTAAAACCACACATGTTTGGAATCCCTGATGTGAAGATGCAAGTATAGGGTATAAACCCTGACCTTAACTTTGTAACAGGCTGTTTGAGGAACAGCTATTGCAATGGTCCCAGGGAGAGGCTGCTAAGGACTTGAACTATGCCAGTGATAATAGTAATGAAGAAGAAAGAGAAGAAAGCCAGAGGGACACCTGGGAGGAAAATAGGGAGGATCTGGAACTTCTGTGAGCATAGTAGGCACAGAGAAATCCAGAGTCACTCCAAATCATTACCAACTGGGGAAGAACGTCAAGGTAGGAGTAATTACCAAGGGGTTGGGAGGTTCCGGGTTATTGATGTTCGATTTGAGGTGCTTGTGGAAATGTTGAAGAGAATTAAGAAGTTAAAAATCTTTATCAGGTAGAGTTGAGAAAATGAGATTCTTGGGTATTTTAGAATCCTTGAAAACTTAAAATATGGACTGTTTCTAAGAACAGATCCTGAAAAAAAAAAATGCATGAGAAACAGATGGAAGAACGGAAGCTGAGACTCGACGCGAAAGGAAAACCATATTGCCACTCTCCTACAATTACCTCTTAAATAAGTGGACACTTGCAAAGGGATTTACCCCAATTTAGACCTTATTTGAAGTGTTTAATTTATGTACTTCAGTTCTAAAATATTATGTAATATAATTAGCAAATTGATGATGTTGGTGCTCAGAGGGGATCTGAACTGAAGATACTCTGATTGGAACCACTTACGGATAAGTACGTGTCCTTGTAAAAATGACATGGCACATGATACAGCTCTGATTGGAAATACTTGATGATACGTATGTGTCCTTATAAACATGACACTGCACATGATACAAGTCTGGATGCATGCATAGAACACTCCCACCTTTAGAAAAATTTTTATGTTGGTAATCTTTTTTTTTTTTTTTACAGAAAAGTCCTGCTACTTTAAAGAAGTTATCTTATTAAAATAGATGACTAATCTCAAAACACTTCCACAGATGGATATGTTTACATATACATATATGTATAAATATATACATATATATGTGTATACATAAATATTATATTATCTCAGTATCTTCCCTCTGTGATGTATATTATATATATGTATACATATACATATATATGGTTATATATATTACCATACACACATATATATGTACATATATAATCACATAGAGATGACAAGGAAAGGCTACAAAGAGGTGATGATACAGAATGCATAGGAACAGAGTGCAAGGTTGCAAGAATGGAAATGGGGAATTTGCAAATACTATCTTAAGAATGTTAAGAATGTGCCATGTGTTCTAGTAAGAAATTCCTTCAGATGAGCCAGAAGCATCATGCTTCCTGCTTAAATATATAGGTATAGTTAATTACTTTTATGCAAGTATTCAGACCAATCATGCATGATGTATCCATTTATGAGATGTCATTGATTAATTCTATTCAGTTCACACCTCAACATGAACGCCAAGATCAGCAACTTAATTAATTATGTTACATGATATGTTAGAACTAAGGTGGATGTTTTAAATAGATTTAAACATCTGCATAGAAGACAACAGAATATTGTCAGGAGATATTTCACTGCCTTCAGTTATTTCTAGCGTTGTAGCAAGAAACCGAGGTGAGACCTTGTCTGTTTTGTGCTCTGGCGAGTCCCAAGCACTTAGGACGATATGTAGTGAACTTTCAACATACTTTTACTAAATCAGTTGTCAACCTTACTGAACTCAAAACTTTGTCATTCTAGACACCTCTGTACTCTGGGGGGTTTACTAGACTCTAGCAATTCAAGAAGCAGGTATATCAATAAATAATAATCAATTAATTTGGAAGACAGGAACTTGGAGCTCAAGCTTATAATATCAACATAGATAACTTTGTTGTCACGTTAACTGCTAAACTAAATCATACCAAGTAAGAAACTGTCAAATTTGCAATGAGAAATGCAATTTTCCCAGGATCTATAATTACGATGTGTGTTCTTTTAATCTCCCTTCATCTTGTAAGAGTGACTCAGAAGAATTACCCTCAGGAATTTTCTTAGTAAACATGTAACTAGGACAAAAGAGACACAGAGCCCTGAAATCCATATTTAAAACCTCAAGCAATACCTTGTATTTCAGTGACCATAGTCACTCAGAGCCAGGAGCTTTTTGAAAAATGGAAGAATTTTTTTTAATGGGTGTTCAATAATGACATCAATAATACTATATCCCTTTCCTTACTTCTTTCTTTTTCCCTCTCACTCCATCTTTCCCTTCCCTTCCTTTCCTCTCCCTTTCCTTCCTCCCTTTTCACTTCTCTTCCTCCTCCCTCTTTCCTTTCTAAAAAATTCAAGATGGTTCATTTGAGTAGTTTTTGTATTATTGCTGAGATGAAATCATGAGCTCAGGGTGGAAAGCACTCAACTAAGCATACTCATACTTGAAAGTGCCATTTTACTTAGTGACAAGAGCTATTTTCAGAGGTGGGTGGGAAGCAATATCAACAGAGAGCAACAGATTTAGATTTAATTGGTTGACCTATGTCCTAACCTCTATGAGTAACTGCCCCAAAAGTAATCAATCGATCCTATGGTGTGGAAGATATAAATGAGTCATGTACAATTCACACAGTGAGAAACAAATGGGAATCTAAGAGAGTAGAGTAGAAAGCCCCCCCCCCCAGCCATCCACCAAACCAAGACATTCCAGGGTGAGAAAAGATCATGTAAGCATGACTTTGTACTGAATTTTTATACATATTTGTGGTTGTAAATTTTAATACACTTGTTTCAAAGTCTCAAACTGTATGCCATTTTATTCTACTATAACCACTCTTCCCCAAATGTTCTTACATTTACTTTGAAATTCATATTTAATAATTTTCAGTAAATGTATTTTTGCTTAACCTTACATGAAGACTTTTTAAAAAAATTTTTAAGTTTTTAGATATTGTCTCATAGTCAGAGAAAACTATTTGTATTTACTCTAACTTTTAATTAGTCAAAACTCTTTGTATCACTCTCTGTGTTAGAGCTCAGGGTTCTGCATTTATCTACAGTAGTGACCTTGGTAGCTTTGCTCAACTTATCAGTATCTTCATGTCTTTGACCTTGGAGGGGAGATAGGTGTTAAATATCCTTTATTACCTCTGCTCTGGGGTTCTTTATCACCTGTTGCTGCTACTTCGAAAGTGCTGGCTATTGTTTATCTGTTAGCCACATATAGAGAACTTTTGTTCCTCTAGAATGTCAGACTGATATTTCTGACTTAATTATGTAAGACTGTCAAGGCTTAGCTTACTGGGGATTCCCTGAGTGAACCCATGCAGAGCCAGGAACCGATGCAAAAAGCAAGAGGAATTTATTGTTCCAATGTGTTGGGGTCGCCCTACACATTGAGAGAGAGAATGATCACGTGCAGCCTGTCAGGCAGTCTCAAGGCAGCAGCCATTAGGCATAATGTGACTGGCAGAACAGTGTGACTTTTAAACTGATTGGTTTTTAGAGAATGAGGTAGGTGGCCAATGGTCAGGTCACAGAATGTGTCTACAAGCTCCGGGCCTCCCCTCCTGCATGTGGCCTGTGGTCTGAGGAATGTAATTAGCCCCTCTCTTCCAGAGGGGAGGGGTGCCTATGACCTTTTCCTTCCAGGAGGGGAGGGGTCTGGTGCAATTTTCTAAAGTTCCTGAGCTGACCTCTTCATTTACAGGATCACTTGATAGATGCAGAAAACAAACTGATCAGGTTAGATTTCCCCTTGTATTTGGAAGTTCTAAATTAGACACAAAAAGACATACTGCAAAATGCTAAGGGGTGTATGTGAAATCTATAATCAAAATCGCTCTGGGAGGAAAAGATGAAATGATTCCTGAAGGCATAGGAACAGAGAAGGGTGAACACTGTTATCAGTCTTTTAAAAATACTATTGGAAGTCTCAGAAAGAGCAGCCAGGAAAAGTGAAGAAAGAAAGGATGTGCTAGAAGAAAAGGAAGGAGTTAAATTTTAAGGTTTACAAGTAATATGATTCCATAGGCAAACCATTTAAATATGTTGTCAAAAATAGAACTGATAACAAAGCCGCAGAGAAGAAACTTGACAAATAACAAGAGACTCAATTTTACACATGAATTACAAGTTTGATGAAAAAGGAATAAACCCTATTCAAAATAGTTACAATAGGAAAATATTCAGAAATGATGACAGAGAAGTGAGAGCTGTGTAAAATGAAAATTATAAAATACCAATGAGAGAACTTATTTAGGATTCAATAAGTGGAGATGCCCTGGGTTCATGCTCATAGAGCAGAAGAAATACTGTTAGAATAACCATAGTAACTAAAGTGACTTATCTATTTAATGTGATTCTCATCAACATACCAACAGCTTTCTTCGAAGAAATAGAGAAATCAACCCTAAAATTTATGCAGAATAGCTAGTGATGCTGGGCAAAATCAAAACAAAAGACAAAACACCAGCAAAATAAGCAACAGGAAGCATGGCTGAAAGGCTTCTAGTACCTGAATAGTCTATTTTGTACTGAAAAACTACAGTGACTGTACATGGGCCTGGCTTTTAAAACAGACACTCAGGCCAGTAGACTAGAATAAGAAACACAGAATTTACATGGATTTATATTCAGAAAGCCAGCTGATCTTTACAAAAGCGTAAGCACATACAGTTAGGAAAAGACAGTGCCATCAGTACATGGTGCTGGAGAGATGGAATATACATATTCAGGAGAAGGTAGCCAAATTTCTTCCTCTCACCATACATAGAATCATCTCAAAATGGATCAAAGACAAAGGATAAATGCAAACCTGAGTCCATGAATCACTCAGGAGAAAAAAAAAAAAAAAAAAACAGTGCAAGAACTTCAAGTCTTTGCTTCAGGTACTGAACCTTTTTTAGCTAAGACCCAGAGACACAGAAATGAGTGTCAGGATCCAGAAAGAGATTCTATCACACAAACAAGCTTCTACAGCACAAAAGGAAGAGCGAGCGCAGCCAAGGCAATGCTCAGCAACACCCAGACCCGTACTGAGTGTGGGTATGATAGCTGGAATGAGGACGGCTCCATGGGCTCATCTATTTTCAAGCTTATTTCCTGGTTTATGGACTGTTTGGAAAGGATTAAGGGGTGTCGACTTGTTGGAGGAGGTGTGTTACTGGGAGCGAGCAAGCTCTGGGTTTCAAGGAGGCTTCTTTTTCTGCCTGTGGATCAGGATGTAAAGATCTGAGTTATTGCTCCAGCAAAATGCCTGTCTGCCTCCTGCCATGATGGTCTTTGACTAGCCCTCTAAATCTGTAAACAAGCCCCCAATGAAATGCTTTCTGTTATGAGTTGCAAGAATAGAGTAGTAACTAAGACAATAAGAAAAATACATCCTCTGTCAAGGGGGTGATAGCCACAACATAAAAGGAGCTCACTAAGCTGAAGTCCCCAAACCATTAATATAATTTAAAGATGGGCTAAAAAACTAAATAGATACTTCACAAAGGAAGACAGCCAGCCAGCAAAAAATGTTTGGCTTCACTATTCATCAGTAAAATACAAATTTAGTGCACAGCAAGACATTATTGTATTCTAAGGAGAGTATTATTAAAAAAAACCAAAAATAAATCATTATTCAAATAATACATACTGTTAGAGACACAGAGAAAAACAATCATATGTATTGTCTACAGCAGTAAAAACCAGCAGAGTTTGTATGTAAATTGTATGGCATTTCTTAAAATTGTAAATGTTGATTACTGGGTCATACAGCAACTCAAAGGATTGATTGGTACAGTTAATTCTATCATGTTCAACTTTGTGTTTGGACACGTGTGCTTCCATGCAAATAGTATTTCTAATATAAGTATATGCTTCAAAGATATAAATCCTCATGACACAGATTCTTTGGTGCTGTACTTTCATAGCACTATTTACAGCATCCAAAGACTATGAAGTTAGTATAGAATAAAACTAAGATGGGAAACATGGTAACATATAGAATGGAATACTAGTCAGACATGAAAATGAAGGAAACCTTTTCATTTGCCACAACACAGACAGAATTTTAGGTCATTGTGCTAAATAAGTAAATTCATAAAGACAAACACCATAGACCTCCAATCATTCATGGAAAACTCATAAATGAATCCTGTAGAGACACTAAACCGAATCTCAGCCAATAAGGTCAGAATGAGACAGAAGTGGGAAGGAGAACAGCAGTTCAGTAAGAAACAGCAGAACTGAGCGAAGGAATTGCCTCTGGTATTTCCTCAGTACAGTGAGGTCACTGTGAGTTAAAATAATAAGCAATACATTCCACTAGAAACAAAGGTAACAGAGCCAAACGTTTATTTTCTTCCATTTTTTCTAATCACTAATTCTACTAGTTTTCACTCTGTGTGTTATAGCTGCCATTGCAATTAAGACCTTCCTTAGAGTGTTGTGTAGCCCCAATCTGTAAGAGGGACCCTCAACACTTACCACATCTGTATTTTGATGTAGCAGCAAACGTTTTGTTGTTTGAAGTCCATTCATTGGAATTCTCAGGAAATACCCATGGGAGCAATAATTTCTGAATTCTTCCATGTTCACAAAAAAAATTAGTTTATTGTCTTCATGCTTGAGGGAGACCTGTGTGGGTCAGTCATTCTGGTGCTTCATTTTTCTTTCCTCAGTCTGAAGCATTTCCTCTCGGTATGTTAGAAGTCTGATGATAATCTTAAGTTTTTATGTCGTTGTTCACATGCTCAGTGGAGTTCTCTCTTCATATTCACAAAGTTGACAATTTACTAGAATGCTTCAGCTTTTAACCACTCAAGTGGAGCACTACTGGCTACACGGCCCATTATGTGAAATAGACGTTCACATTAAAGGTCATTTGGGATTTTAGTTTTTGTCTGTTGTTGGCTTTCCTTCTTCAGGTATTCCCATTGAGCACATTCAGTCTTCTTTGTTACAGGATCCTACATATATTTATAGATTTGCTTCTTAAGTGCACACCTCCCACGTCCTTAATTTTGTTGCTCTTGATATGTAGTCTAGGCTAGTTTTGAATTCATGATTTTCCTGACTCAGTCTACATGTGCCAACATACATACCCATGATTTTTCTTAAGGAATTACTTATTTTTGAACCAAGATTTTACTACATAGCATAAAACATACACTGGTCCAAAACTCACGAGGCACCCAATTTTGCCTTGAGCTCACAATCTTCCTGCCTCAGCTTTCCTTCCCACTGTGGGTTTAGTTTACTTTACTCTTCACTTCAACAGTTTCTATATACACAAGTCAAGAGTTTGTCTTTTCTAATCACTTTGCAAGGTAATAATACTATGTTTGGCAGTCTTACCCAACTGTTCTGCTTGCTCTTAAATTCTGTCTACATCATTCTTTTCTTTGTTATATTTTACTTGATTTTTTTCTCAACAAAACAGCTTGTCATTTTTAGTATTTCACAGTACCCAGCTCTTATCCCATCATCAATGCCTCTCTGGGTCTTAGTGGGAACTCTTGCTTTCACAGCTTGTTCGATGCACTGCTTGCTATTTACAGACCAGAGCTGAAAGCACCATTGTTGGCCCAGTCCTTCCCTGGCACCTTGATTTGCTGAGTTGTGCTATTTTCTGAAGAACCTGACAGTATAACCTCCAGGGTAGTACCATGTGCATGCCACCTCCACTACACCCCTGAAATTTTCTTGTGGCGATAACATTTGGACTGTTAGAATGGCATTTCCAAAAACACTATTATGTACCAGTGTTAGATTCTGAGGCAGGCGGCCATTAGGAGAATTACATATATCTGGAGTGATATATGTAAGTACCTGTGAGAAGAACCTAAAGTAACATGGGTGTATCACCTCCCAAACTAGTTTGTGTACCTGCTAGTTACACATGCTTACAAATGCTTTTATTTTCATTTTCCTAGATCTTCCATTCTTTGAAAATACTTCATAAATTGCAAAACTTTCACATTTTTTTTTTTTACAGTACACTATTTGGGCCTCCTAGTGCTCAATACAGCTTTGAAAGTGAGCACAACAAACACACTCTAGGCATATACACCTGATAAGATAAAAGACTTATTATTACTACCTCAGTAGTGGGCATAGATCTGTCCACTATGAGAAAGATTATTGAGCAAATGAAATTGAATCAGGAAAAATTAAAAGTGAAGGAGACCAATGGCATTTAGCTCTTAATGAATGGAGAATTAGATTATGAAATTTTAAGGTGTGCTCAAGATTATGACTTGTGTTTATATTACGTATGCATGTATATTGCATGTACATATTCTACAAAGCTTTAACCTATTTAGGCCATGGCTAGCATAGCAATGGTTTTTTTTTTTTGGTAAGAAGAGGGAGGAGGAGCAGAGCAAAGGCTGGGAGTGCTCATTCTATTATAGAATTTATTACACAGGGTTCTGGAAGCAATGTTCTTGCCCAGAAACCATAGTTAATCTTTGGGGCCCTATATTCCCCCTTGCTTTGTCAAGATACAACTATCAAAGGAAAATTGCGTGCATTAGGGCAAATGCTGTTGTGTTAGGATGTGTGTACATTGTGCAATTATCATCAAAAAGAAATACCTTCATCTTATAAGGTTATTTAGGGATTCAATGACCAGATCCAGCTGGTGGTGTGGGGGTGCTACTATTTAATATTTATCCTCTTAAATTTTGAATTTACAGTGACTGTATTTTCTATGATGTTATTTATCCCGCCTAGCTAATACTCTACCCTTTGGCCGACATATCCCCATGCCCTTCCTCAGCAGTCCTTGCCAAGTACCGCTCTGCTGTCTGCTTCTGAGGTTGTGAGACCTGGAGTATATACATAGGGACTAAAAGATGAACTTCTGATTGTTCACTTCAATTATTTGAAAGTCTATATAGAAACAAGGGCATGAAATATTTGGATTATTTTATGAAGCATAATGTCCCCCAGTTTCATCTCAGTTGTTGAAAATGTCAAAAAAAATTTGTTTTAAGTTGACTAACATTGCATCATCCAAAAAATAGCACATTTCCTTAATCCATTCCAACTGCTAAGGGATCCTTGGATGGACTCCATATCTTGGCTTATGTGGATAATTCTGTAGTGAACAAGGATTAGGATACAGATATCTTTTCAACACACTGACTTCAATTTCCTTGAAGAGATAGCGGTAAGCAAGATTTCTGGTCGTAAGTTAGTGCTGTTATGAGTTCCATGAGGAACACAATAAGATCTTCCATAGTGGATATTCTAATTTATATTTCTCTCAACGTTACACAAAGACTCCCCTTTCTCTGTGTCTTCATTAACACCCATCTAGTTTGGATCATAGCTAGCTTAGCAGACAGGGGTAACCGCTCAGTGTGGTTTTTGAGCTTCATTTCCCTGATGATTAATGACACTGCGCAGGTTTTCATGCGTTCGCTGACTCGCTTCTCCTCCTTGGAAAAACGAGAGTCTTTTGTCATTTTAAAAGCCAGGCCATTTGTAGTGTTACTGAGTTGGGTGAATTTCTAAAATATTTTGGCTTTGAATTCTTTATCACATATATGGTATACAGGGAATTTTTCTAGTCCATAGATTGTCCCTTCTGATTTCTAAGCTTTATCATACAGATTCTTAAGTCACTTCAAGCCCTTGGCAGAAACAGCCTATTCTTGTAGCAAAGTGGAGTGCTTTTCTCAAGTTTGTGTTGCAGAGAGGGATTCTAACTTTAAAAATGCCTCTGTGGCTGCGAGCAGACTTTTTAGGATAAAATAGGTTCACAGGGGACTTAAATTCATCTGTGTTGACCTTGGTTACTGAATCCCTGCTGCTCAGTAATACTACCCTATGCCCCACGGTGTTGCACTCAGTCAGGATCTGCTTCATTAACGGACTTTCTTTAATCCTCTGAATAAACACCTGCAGAATCATGAAGAAGAAACCTAGAAAGTGATGAGACTGATGTGTGGCTTACCCCTCACAATCCATCTAAAACATTCAAGTCACCTGCTCTCTGCACTCTTTTGCTTCTTTCAGTCTGAGGAAGAGCAAGATACCCAGAAATCTGAGGGACTTTTCCAAAAGACTCCGAAGCTGTCATGGTTAAGGAGGGGGATGCGATATTAAAGATCCCAAACCAAAGCAATGATATTCCCCCCCCACCCCCCACCCCCCCATTTAGAAACAGTGCTGCGTTTGCCAGCAGCTAGGCAGGACAGCTACTCAGGCAAGGCCAGGACTCTCTAAGAACAATCTTTGTTTTTAAACAGAAAGGATTTTGTCTTCTCAAGGCAGGAAACCCAATGCAGGGCTTATGCAGAGATATATTTTCCACCATGTGGCCTGGACAATAAACACGGGTCTTTTGATCTGTGTAGCCATGGTGGTGGAGCTGGAGTTCTGAGAGCAGAGAAATGGGAAACAAATCTGCCAGAGGTGAGTCTGTGCCCTGGGGTTTTTTTGCATGTCTAAAGTTCACCAAGGAAAGCCAGGGAGATTTCAAATAAACATGTCTAAAGGGGTCGTAAAAATCTCAACCAGCCTGATAGCTTAAATCCCTAACGTCAAAACACAGCAACGCATGGCCAGCGTCACATGAAACTTCTTTGCCCTCAGGTTTATAAATTAAACCTGCTTCAGACTCCTATTTTTACAAGGATACGGGTATAAGTGCCCCTCCTCCCTGCCAGCATCTTCCTCCTGCTCGGAATAACAGCAGATTTATCCTCCTCTTAATGCAGGTGGAGTCATTTTGAAACAAAACAACAAAAACAAAGAAGATACTAACGATGAATCATTTCTAATTTTCTTTAGGTCACAACTGTGCACCATTGTCATCATATCCATCATGGCCTTTCAACCCGCTGCTTTAAAAACTTATCCTAAAAATCTCCACAAATCCATTATTGTATGCTCTGCCTTCATTTTCACATCAAAATGCCACGGGGAACAGGGCCGGCTTGAGCTGTGTTGAAACAGAACACGTTATTAGGAAACGTGAGTGGGCTGAAGTGGGGCTCCCCGCGGAGCTGACTTGGCAGAGTTCGAGCGCCCGGCTCAACCTAATATTAGAAGTGAGTCATCAGTTTACCCACACAGCAGGGCCTGCACTTTGTACTGCTCATTCTGAGCACCCCGCTCCTGACCAAAGGGTAAGGTTTAGGATCTATAATTAATAAAGGAGTGAAAGGAATCCCTCATTTATTTTGAGAACCGTTTTATTATTCATAAGTTCCCCAGTTACTGTTTGATAAATAATAAAACACAAATAAACTCTACCCTATAGAAAGGTGGTTTGTGTGTTCAGTGTGAGCTATCTCTAGGAGCGGTCAGAGGCATTCAGAAAAAAAAGAAGTAAGCTTGCTCTTTTTCATCCAATAAGAGAAATGTGACGATCAGAACTTTCATGCGCTACTGCCCCTGGGTTAGAAGGTTGTTTCAAAGATAAAATTTAGTAATTATTGTGTATCCATGTAGACAACATTTGAATCATTGTGACCTTTAAGTGGTGCAGAGTTTATTAAACATCACAGTAAAAATACGCAAAAGATTCCTTCCTTGCTTTAAGCACTGACAGACAAGTGCCATTTATTTTTATTTTAGTTCACACACTAAATCTAAGAAATACAGGAACTATTCTGAAAGGAAACTCAAAACCAGTAAGTTTCATTACAGCCTCAGAATGCCCTGGGGACACAACATCAAACAGTCTGGTCCATACTAGAGCACTCTTTTCAAGAGGATGTAGCTCCTTTTTTAATAACAGGACTGGGGGTGGGAGAGGGGGAACGGCTCAGCAGCTAAGAGCATCACTGGCTGTTCTTACCGAGGTACTGAGTTCAGTTCCGGGAACATCTAGCAAACAGCTTCTAACCACCTATAGCTCTAGCTGCAAGAAAGTCAGACTCTGCCTTTTCTGTCACCTGTGCTCACTGGTTCACATATGCTCACACAGATATTGCACTTTCTATTAGTCTTTGTTTTTGTTTTTCCTATTTTTTTAACATTACTTTGTTTTTTCTATACAATTAACCATCAAATGATTTTCAGCCTACAATTAATTTCCTGTTTTATTTTTCTTACTACTCTTAGCTACTTTAGCATTTTTGTTTGTTGTACTGTTCTGAATGGTTTTATCCTTTTTTTAAATTTAGATACATACTTAATTTGTGCCTATTTTTTCCTCTAGAAGGATTGATAGTAAAAACTGCAAGCTTTTGTCAGTGATGGAAGGTTTTCCAGTAGTTTTTGTTCCTTGGATACAGCATGTTCTAATTTCCTGTGAACTCTGACATACTCCTGAACTTATTTTCTGTTTTTCATTGAAACTGCAAGAGAGTGACTTTTAAGAACACTCTGAAATCACCGAGAGCAGCCCGCTCTCCACAGTTCCACTTTACTCACTTAGTGTTTTCATCGGACACAGTGAGTCTCCAAATATAATCTTCGAATTTGCTATTTCAGTTTTCCAATCATATTCACGTTGTATTTATGCATTTCTTATTCAAATTTTATTGTATACTTTTACTCAGTTATCACTTTTAATCACATCGTCTTTGCATTGAGTGTTTATTGGGTTTGAATATTGACATTTCAGTACTTATTATAGGCTTTGATGTATTGTTTATACATCATATATATAATATAATATATAGAATATATATTTTGTAATATATATTCTAAATATAATAGACAAGATTCTCCCCTAGTAGACACAAGACAACACACTAATATAGAGAATATGTAGAAGACATAGAATATATATACATATGTGTACGAATACAACTTAATGGATGTTATATTTAATAGATAACATCTAATTTTATAGATAGCTATAATTTATTCATAGCAATGCTCATCATGGTTTCTTACAAAAAAAAAGGGTCCTAAACTTAAGCATTTTTGTGTTGGATGTCCGTCTCTTTTTTTACATAACCTCCTGTTAAAACTAGGGCTGCCTGAATACTGAACAGATGAAGCTCTGCTATCTGTGTCTGACACATAGGAAGTGGTAAGTACTGCTGTTGTACTATTGTTTCCTGCACAACTAACCTTTCATCATTCCAAACTCAAGAGTTTTAACTCTGCTGAGCTGACATCAACTGTATACTAAATGATTCACCCAAGTCTATTTATTCTGAAGCTTTATAAGACTTAAATTTCAGTGACATAGAACTTTTAAAATCCTATAATCATTGTAAAATATTTTCACTTAACCATTTCATTCTGATATTGAAAAGAGGTAGAAATGACCTTAAAAATTGCTAAATGTTGATAAACTATTAGGTATATTGAGAGCTTATGTATTTGAAACAGCTTCAAGTGAGACACTCAGTGGATAAACAGTTATATTTTGGGGGGGGAGAATAGAAAGTATGAAACAGATTTCTATAGCTATGTAGTTTCAATTTTTAAAAATATGGCTAGTTCGCTACATCAGAAGGTCAGTATTTTTCTTGTTAAAGTTCTTTAGTTTAACTCACATTGAAACTTACAGGTTAAAGTTCAGCTTCTGGCTGGATTTCTGACCTCACATGGCAGCTGCTTTCAGAGAACACCACAGTGCTCTGTGGAGTGTCTGCAGGACCTGTGATAAAGGTCACAGAACCTAAGTGCTCCAGCAGTGTGCCAACTTTTAGCAGCCTTCAAAGGGTTGCATTAGGACTTGTCCATTACCTTGCATGCAGAGAATATCAAAAGCCTTGCTGGAAAATGCTTGTGTTGTTAATTTTGACCATCTTTACAGCCAGGTACCACTTAGCTTTCAGTTTACTTTTCCTTTAACCAGGATAAAGTAAAAGCTAGATGCTGACAATTGTAATTCATATTCTCTCTCTCTCTCTCTCCCTCCCTCTCTCTCTCTCTCTCTCTCTCTCTTTCTCTTTCTCTTTCTCCTCTCATCCATTTTTACCTTTGTAAGTCAGAGGAGAACAAGAATTTCATTTAATTCATTGTAAACTAGAAATGCACAGAACTATAGCAGACTCACAGATAACTGTACTTATCTCAAGTATATATAACTTAACATATTTTTATAAACTGTACATACTAAAAACCAAACAAACAACATGAGCTCCACATGTTCTCAGGAGTCTAATGCCCTTGTGTGTCCAGTTCTAATCACATTATACATGCAGCACGGATAGATTACATGGCTTTATATTTTAAACGTCTTGTATGGGTGGAATCGTACTATATGTATGCCTCAAATGCCTGCCTCTCAGATGGCGTTCTTGTAAGTTTGTGTGTGTGTGTGTGTGTGTGTGTGTGTGTGTGTGTATGTGAATAATGTCATTTGCTCCACATCCCAGTAGCATTTCCTCTGGCCAATTTTTAAGATAAACAGTGTTATTTTACTAGACATTTTATATGAAGTTCTAATTTTTTATTTGCACTATATGGAATTATGGAATTATATGATGGCTTTTTGACCTTGAACATTTTTCTTTATTAGGTCTAGGAGCTCCTTTTACTTTTTAAATTTTTTTCTGTTATTTTAAGTTTAGCACATTTGACAAAGATTGTATGTTCAAAGTAAACAGTGGGATTATATATATATGTTGTATTATATATAATTATATATACAATATATATTTATATATGGGAGTAGGGAGGAAGAGTGATGATAATAATCAAATTAACAAATTCATCATACCTATCTCTATCCCAATAGCTGATATTTTTATATCTTTTGACTAGTCCTTTTTGTTTATTTCCTATGTCAACATTGGACCACAAATTAACAGCCTTTCAGAATGTAAACACTTAACCATTTAGTTATATAAGGAAGTACCTCTATACAGGTATTGACATGTGTAAAGCACTTATAACTAACATCATACTCAGTAATGAAAAGCTAAAAGCTTTTCCTCTGAGACCAAGAATAAGGCAACATGCATACCTCTGTCATAAAAATTTAACACAGAACTAAAAGTTCTAATCAAATCAGACAAGAAATGAAATAGGAGACGTCTAGGTCCTATTGTGAAGACACCGCACATCTGAATACAGGGCACACAGAAATCAGTCTGCAATTGCATACTACTCTACCAGTCTGGCAGCCAGAGAATAGTCTTCTAGATAGGACTTGGCAGTTACAGTCATGAATACACACCATAGCTGTGGCCACTTGCACAAGCCCCATGCATACAAAAACGACATGAAAGTCTTTAGTTATGAAGAAGGGGCTGGGAGGGGTGGGGCTTTCTGCGGATGTCACAGCTTGGGAAGTGGCGCGAAGGAACTTTGAGTAGCAAGAAGGAAACCCAGCTTAGAACAACATAGTTAGCAAGTTCAAACTTCTGGAATCTGACCCCAGAGGCTTATTTTTAACATATTTAAACATTGTAAAGCCTCCAGAAAAGTTTCCTTGTGACAGTTATTATAACAAAGCTTAAGGCATGACTACATTGAAACTGTTTCACAAAGAGTACGTATTTTTTCCAAGCACCTGAGACCTCTGCTACAAGAATGGATTCTATTGACTGAGAAAGTGTTCAGGATAAGGGAGGAAGGGTTTATAATAAGCATAATAGCAAATTATTTTGTAAAGTACATGGAACTTCTTTCATTAGAATGGGTTTTATTGACCAAGAAACAGTGCTCAATATAAAAAAAAAAGATTCTGCTGAGGTCTAGCTTTACAGAATAGCAAACAAACAAACAAACAAACAAAACAAAAAACAAACCCAAAAAACAAACAAAAAACCAAAAACCAAAAAACAAAAACAAACAAACAAACAAAAACCAAAAAACCCACAAAATTATTAAGCAACATCTACTTCAGCCGTTCAGAGGTTTCTCCCATTGAAGAGATAAGCCTGTGTGTTTAACAATCCTGACTCTCCCGTTTGAGTTAGGGGAAGGACTGAAGGAGCTGAAGGGGTTTGCAACCCCATAGGAAGAACAACAGTATCAACCAACCAGACCCCTTCTCCCCAGAATTCCCAGGAACTAAACTGCCAACCAAAGAGTACACATGGAGAGACCCATGACTCTAGCTGCATATGTAGCAGAGGATGGCCTTATCTGGCATCAATGGTAGGGGAGCCCCTTGGTCCTATGAAGGCTTGATGCCCCAGCATAGGGGAATGCTAGGGCGGTGAGGTGGGAGTAGATGAATGGGTGGAGGAGCACTCTCATAGAGACAAGAAGGAGGGAGGATGGGATAGGGGGTTTGTGGAGGGGAAACCAGGAAGGAGGATAACATTTGAAATGTAAATAAATAGAACAACCAATTAAAAAAAGAAAATTCTGTCTCTCTATTGCTCGTCTGTGAGCATGTGGACCTCTTGCACACTACAAGAGGGAGCAAGAGAGGGTAATAGTGGGTGAGCACAAACACAACACATTGTACACATGTATGAAACTGGATAAATAAAAAATTGGGCGATATATGCTTTCTATAGATAACATGCCCTGACATGAAGAAATACCCTAAAATCTATTAGAAATAGCAAGTTTCAATCAAATCATAGTATTGAAAATAACACACAAAAGTAATTTGTTCCCATGTGTTGATGAAATATTACAAGAAAAGTAAATTAAGAAAATGATTTCACTTCCTATAGCATTAACTAGAATAGTTAGAAACTAATCTAATATGGAAATACATTAGTTTCCCCATTTTAATATTTGTAACTTCAAGACTGAGAAAATCACTTCCCTATTTGTATAGGTATATTTAAATATTTCACTCAAGCCTAGAACACATGTGAATTTTAAAACTGCTGGCCTAATTGACTCTTTAAGCTTTCTAACTAATTAGTATGTTCAAAGTTATTCATGTCCTTTCTGAGATTTCCATTAAATTATTGAAAGGGAGAGTGGGTAATTTGATATGTGAGAAGGGTCTAAATCTAGTGATCTGCCAGAAGTGTCTCATGCTGACTCAAGAGCTTATTTCTATAGTTCGTTAGTTTTCTTATCTAACTAATAAACACGTGGTGGTTTAAATGAGAATGGTCTCCATTGGCTTATATATTTGGATGCTTATTCTACAGTTGTTAGGACTTTTTGAGAAAGATTGTTGGGGGGGCGTGGCCTCTTTGAGGAGGTGTGGCTTCTTGGAAGAGGGCTGGACTTTGAGATTTCAAACGCCTACACCAGGCTCAGTCTTGTTCCCTCTCTCTCTCCCCCCCTCTCTCTCCCTCTTTCCTTCTCTCCCTCTCTCCCACTCTCCAAGATGAGATTTAACCTCTCAGCTACTGTTCCAGCACCATGCCTGCCTGCCTGCCACTGGGCAGGTGATTATGAACTCACCCTCTGAAACTGTAAGCAATCCCCCAGTTAAATTCCTTCTCTTATTGTTGCCTTGGTTAGGTTGTCTCATCACAGCGATGGAACAGTAACTAAGATAACAGTTATTCTTAAATAGTCAATTCCATTAGATAACAGTTAT
>JADRCD010230468.1:2901-21058 GCA_019843815.1 Montemys delectorum
AGGACAATCTTCCACCTTGCTATTGTCAAGTGGCTGTGGTCTGCAGACAAGTCCAGCTGAGAAAAAAACTCAGAGCCTGGGCAAAGAACAGCAGTATGGCTAAAGGAATTTGGGAAAAGTATTCTTTGGTAGATTTAAGTAGAAAAACAGAAAGCCAACTTTTCTCACGGATAGAGAAAAATAACTTGGAGGGTTTTTTCACCCTACCTTCCTGAGACAGGGTTTCTCTGTGTAGCCCTGGCTGTCCTGGAACTTGTTCCATAGACTAGACTGGCCTTGAACTCAGAGATACACCTGTTGCTGCCTCCTGAGTGCTGGGATTAAAAGCTTGCACCATCGTCACCTGGCTTTGTTTTGTTTTTAGGACAGAGTCATTCATATTTATCTCTCTATCTCTCTATCTATCTATCTATCTATCTATCTATCTATCTATCTATCTAGCCCTGGATGGCCTTGAACTCACTATGCAACCGAGGATAAATTTGAACTTCTGTTTCCTATGCTTTGGCCATCAGAGCACTGGGATTAGAGGTGTGCACCACCAAAACTGGTTTCTGGAGTACTGAGGATGTAACACAGGGCTGTATGCATACTAGCCAGGTAGTCTGTCAACAGAGCCACATTCCAGCCCCTGTGACAGTGGGAATTATTTATGTATTTGTTTAAAATTTTGTTTTTACTTTATTAATTTGGTCTTGTTTGAGACAGAGTTTTTCTGTTAGCCCTGGCTCTCCTGGAACTTACTCGGTAGACCAGGCTGGCCTTGAACTCAGAGAACCACCTGCCTTTGCCTCCCAAGTGCTGGAATTAAAGACATGCGTCACCACTGCCTGGCCTGTCTAAAATTTTATAACATTTATTTATTGTTGTGTGTGCACATGCTCCTGCAAGCTCATGTTGGCTGGAGGTCAGAGGATAAATAACTTGTGGGAGTCTGTTCACTCCTTTATCATGTGCATTGAACTCAAGTTGTCAGGCTGGGTAGCAAGAGCCTTCACTGGCCCGACTACTTGTCCTTATGTGAATGAGAACAGTTACAAAGGGCTCTGTGTGGCACTCAGGTGCCATTATTTTAGTCATATGGAAAAGAGTCCCATCTGAGACCTTGAGAAAACTCAAGTGCCATCAAGTTGGTTCCTGCCACCAAAGTTAATCTGTCTTCTAAAGTGAGGGCCCCACTAAAATCTGGGCTTGGTCACCCTCCTTTAGTAAGGGGATAGAAAAGTGAGAAGTGTTGAGGTGTACCACCTCATGGACCCACTTAGGGTTCCTGTCCTGCCTCTGGGGGTCTCTTCTACTTTTGAAGCCTACGTATGAAAGTTCTTTGTAGGGAGAATTATCCCTGGGAGCAGTACCCAGAGATAAGCCTTCTGGGCTCTTGCCAAGTGACCCTGTCTGAAGGTAGATTAATCTGGGAAAGCAAGGTATATAGTCTGTGAATCCCACTTCCCAAATATACTCATTCGGAAGATTCAGAGGTCAGAATGAGAAGTGATCTATAAAACTGCTACACTGAGTACTGGGAGAAAATTACACCCTTATAGAAAATTTTCACCTAAGAAGCATTTTCTAGATATAAATACTTGGTATCAGTTCAGCATTGGCGCACTGGGAACACATTCTATCTCCTACCAGGCAGTGATGGCAGTAGGGTCCTTGTCCACATTCCAGGGATCAGGTCAACCACCTACCTTGTGCACAAATTGTTCCACTCGGGTCTGAAGCCCCCACACCTCGAACTTGACGGTGACCAGCTTGTAGGAGCACATGATGGGCTGATGGTTGTCACGCCAGCCTTCTCTCAGTTGCCCTCGGCCTGTCTTCTCAGACTTGAAGTGTTTAGGATCCTAGAAAAGATACACCAAATAAGCTGGTATATTAAAACTTCAGAGCTGTGCATGAGGCAACACAGGCCTGTAACCCCAGCTCTTGGCAGGCAGAGGCAGGATGGTCAGGAGTTCAAGACTACCTCAGCTACATATTGAGTCTGAGGCAAGCCTGGGCTACCTGAAACGTCTCAAAAAAAAAAAAAAAAAAAAAAAAGCAGCTATCCATATGAAATGTCCAGAGTGGGCAAAATCCACATAGACATGGTTACTAGGGAACAGGGAGGAGTGCGGAGGTTACTAAGGGGACACTGTTTCCTGGGAAGAGCTGGAGAGGCCTGGGAAATATCTCAGCAGGCAAATACCCTTGCCATGCAAGCCTGAGTACCAAAGTCCCATTCCTGGAATCCACATAAAAAGCTCAATGGGAGGCTTGAGAGACAGCTCAGCTGTCAGGAGCACTGATTGCTCTCCCAGAGGATGTGGGTTCGATTCCCAGCACCCACACAGCGGCTCAGAACTGTCTGTAACTCCAGTTCCTGGGTACCGACACCCTCACACAGACATGCCTGCAGGCAAATCAATATACATACATTTTAAAAAAAAATTTAAATTACAAAAAAAAAAAAAAGGCCAGATGTGGTGGTGAACATCTGCAATCCCAGCATATCTATGGGGAGGGGGGAGGCAGAGACAGAATCAGCTGTAAGGTCCAGAGAGCCAGTAACCTGGGTTATGCTGTGCGATGGAGAAACAGAAGACTCAGCAGGGAGGAGAGACAATGGATCCCTGAAGATTGTCTACTGACTCCAAGTTCACACATGTATGCACACGCACCTGTACATGCACACACATGCAGACTTAGAGAAATAAAGATTATAAACTGTTCTAGCGATGGCCTCGATGGTGGAAGACCCCTTTTACACAATCCGAAACTATGTACCTCGGCGTGGCCACTCAGCTTTAGCTCAGAACGAATGATCTCTTATTCCTGTTTCACACTGACAAGGCAGAGCCTTTGTCTTCCCCATTGCTCCTCTTTTAAAAGTCCGTCTATGCACTGTCAGCTTAACACAACTACATACAACACTACATATGAAACAACAATACATATGCAACACAACTACATACAACACTAGGCTGGGATGTGGCTCAGATGGGAGAACACTTGCCAGCAGGCATGAAATATTCTGTAGGAGCAAGCAAGAGCTCTAACCACTGAACCATCCCGTCATTCACATGCCAGACATCAGTAACTCTTCCCTAGCTGGCCTCTTTTTTTTTTCCTGCCTGTCTCTGCTATTTTTTTTCTTTAGGAGCCTGTTGTGTGTAGCCCAGGAGTTCTGGTCATCCCCACAACACTGAACTCTCTGAAGCATGGAGGGCTCTCCTAGCTAAAGATCCAGCACACCATGGGCATACATTCCAGACTTACAATCCTCAAGCATTGAAGACACAACAATATGAAAGGGGAGTGTAGGGGCCATCCTGAAAGATTCAGTACAGGGCCATACTCCTAGCACTCAGGAGGCAAAGGCAGGCAGATCTATATGAGTTCGGTCTATAGGCCAGCTTGGTCTATAGAGAGTTCGTTCCAGGATAGCCAGGGCTACACAGAGAAACCTTGTCTTGAAAGAAGAAGTCAGTTTAGAATGAGACTAGAAAAGTATTGTTCACATAGCTGAAATTACAGAGGTGCTTTCAACCAAGGTGTGGCGTCTGTGTGTGTGTGTGTGTGTGTGTGTGTGTGTGTAAGCTTGGTAGTCAGTCCTTACCTTCTGCCTTTGACATAGTCTTATTTTTTTTTCTCCTGTATAAGACAGACTAGTTGGCCTTCAAGCTTCCAGGGACTCTTCTGTGTCCACCTCCCATCATAACATAGGAACACAGGGATTACAGATTCAAGCCATTGTCCCTGGAAATATGTAGGTGCTGGGGATTCAAACTCAGTTCTTTACACCTGTATGGCAAATTCTTTATGCCATCTCTCCAGTCTCAAGGTATGATTCGTGATGGCTTCACAAAAATTTTAAATTATGGTATGAATCAGAGTTTGGAGAGAGGTTGGATGTGAATGAGAAGTCTACTGTGTTTACTGCAGCCAGAAGGTAAGGTCTGTAAACGGCTATGGAACTTCACATTTAAATTTAAAAAAAAAAGTGTGTGCGTGTATGCCCTATGGTTCATGTGTTAAAGTCAGAGGAAAAGCCAGGAGTCACTTCTTTCCTTCCCCTGATGTGGGTTCTGGAGATCAGACTCAGCTCATCAGGCTGGGCAGCTGAGCCATCTTGTCAAGCCCAGAAGAGAATTTTCTAAGTGGACAGTGAAACTCTGGTTTTATGTTCTCAATTTATTAAAGACACTGAGACTTGTGGGAAAAAAATCAGATATTGAAGATCACGCCAGTCCAGTGTTCTTTCTGCCACATTTACTTTCAAAATTAAACAGCAAAAGGGTGTTGTTGTTTTTTTGGTTTTTGTTTTTGTTTTTTTTTTCATAGCTCAATGCTGAAGAATCGATTTAACAATTGGGCTTTGTATGGGAACAGGATGTTCCCCACCCGAGACTGGTGTCATATCTATAGCTGATAATTTCGTCTAGTAAATCTCTAATGTGGCCTATAATTAGAGATTCACGTTTTAAGTGCTGGAGAAAGGTACAGAAGGGAAGGCTTCTAGAAAGACACCTTTGATCCAAACTCTGGATCAGATGTGAGTGACGGCTGAATGTGAATGGCTAGCAGTGAATCAAGAAAAGGTGTTTGTGTGTGTGTACACATGTGTGTGCGTGTGTTCATGCATGTGCATGTGCACCCATACAAGACAGCAGGTATAGCTTGACTCAGCTTAGACACTAGGAATGTCCCTTCTCCCTTCTCAACACTATATCCCCTCAACTTCCAGGGCCCAACCACTTAGGACAGCTTACTTACCTTCCACTTTCCCAATCATTTCTAAATCCAAGAGTCTAAATTGCTCTGTCAGCTGGACTTTCTTACAACCATTTGGGGGGGGGGGGGGGGTAAGGAGAGTTAGTTTTCAGATACATTCTTCATTTTTTAATTTAAAAAATGTCTTTTATAGAGTATATGTGCATGTGTGCTAACATATGTACAGTTACAGTGTTTTCTCATTTTCTTTTTCTTCTTTTTTTTTTGGGACAGGGTTTCTCTGTGTAGCCCTGGCAATCTAGAAACTTACCAGGCTGGCCTCGAACTCAGGGATCCACCTGTCTCTAGTGTAGGATTATATCTGAAATGAGCTACACCTTTGGCTCTAAGCTTAAAACAACACTTAGAAACCTTTTTCTTCCCGTCCTTTGTTTGTTTCTTTTGTTTTTTGTTTTGTTTCTTTTGTTTTTTGTTTCCAGACAGGTTTTCTTTGTGTAGCCCTGGCTGTCCTGGAACTCACACTGTAGACAGGCTGGTCTCAAACCCACAGAGCTCTGCCTGCTTCTGTCTCCAGAGTGCTGGGATAAAAGGTGCATACCACCACCTAGCCTCTTTATTTCCAATGGTATATATTTCTCTGGGATTTTCAAGCACCGACTTCAGCCTTTTATATTTATTTATTCCCTCTCTCTCCTTCTCCCTCTCTCCCCTTCTCTCCCTCCCCCTTTCCCCCCTCTCTCTGTGCACACACACGGATGTGCAAGACATACACCATACAAGCATGTGAAGGGTAGAGGATACTTTGTGGCTCTCTTCTTCCCCTTGTAAATGGGTCAAATGTAAGTCATCAGGCTTGGCAACAGATGCCTTTACCCACTAAGCCATCTTATCAGTCTGGTTATTAGGGCTTATTTATTTATTTGTTAGCTTCTGTCTTTTTTCCCCCCTAAGATAAAGCTTCTCTGGCTCTCCTGGAACTGATTCCTTAGCCCAGGCTGGCCTCACTCTCACAGAAATCTGCCTGCCTCTGTCTTTTAAGGGCTGAGATCAAAGGTGTTTTATGTATATGAGTACATTGTCACAGACATATCAGAAGAGGGCTTCAGATCCTATTACAGATGGTTGGGAGCCACCATGTGGTTGCTGGGAATTGAACTCAGGACCTTTGGAAGAGCAGTCAGTGCCTTTAGCTGCTGAGCCATCTCTCCAGCCACGTTATTAGCTTTTAATAAAAGGACATACTGCTTCATGTTCGTGTGACCAAGAAGCTGTTGTTTGTTTATTGATTGACAGAGTTTTACATTGTAGCCCAGGCTGACATAGAATTTGTGGCAATCCTCCTCCCTCAGCTTCCTGACTGAAAATTTTGTGCAGTGGCTGGTCATTCCATAAAGGATATGCTAAGTGCATGCCTTTGCCCCTGGAAACTATAAGTATGATATGATTGGAAACCAAGGTCTTTGGAGATGTAATTAAGCTAAGGATCTTTAGATGAGATCATCCTGGATTAAATGGATGGGCCCTAGGTCCAATGACAAGTGTCCTTGAAAGAGACAGATGGGAGTACACAAAGAGAGCCACTTGAGGACAGAGGGAAAGATTGGAGTTGCTCAGTTACAACCCATGACCTCCTGTAGGAACCAGAAGCCAGAATATCCTGTAGAGCAGCAGTTTTCAACTTGTGGGTCACAGCCTCTTTGGAAGCTGGGGCTTAAGTGACCTTTTCACAGGAGTTATCTAAAACCATCAGAAAACACAGATATTTATAGTATGATTCATAACAGTAGCAAAATTAAAGTTATGAAGTAGCAACAAAAATAATGTTATGGTTGGGGCCACTACAATATGATGAGATTTGACTACAGGAAGAAGTAGGCAAGAGACTCTGGAGAGCTCCTGGGTCCTTTCTACTGTAGCATTTAGGAACCAGGGTTTGGACCTTACAGCAACTTCTGTGTAGCCACATTGAAACATTCCCTCTTGGAGGGAGAAGTCTGAGCAACTGGCACAACTCAGGAAACTCAAAGAACTTACAGGGTTCAGGGAATTCAAAAAGTTACAAGATTCTGTAAACAGAAACAATTGTTGCAGAGAGGAGCCTTTTCTGCCAGCGCAGCTGATAGCCAGCTACATATGGATGGGCAGCAATGCAGCTTAAGAGAGCCATCATCCCTGCTGGGATGGGCTTTTGGTGATGCAAGCAAGCTGCTTTTGAGTTACCTTCTAAGTAACTCCTCATCCATAATCCATAAGTAACCCCAGTCAACTGAGAGATTTGGGTGGATCTCTTTCCTCAATCTGTCACTGGTGCTCTACCTGGGCTGAAGAGACCTTTGTTCTCATCTCCCCAGGATAAATCTGCCACAGCCTTAATTTTCCAGCCTCCATAATTAAGAAAGAAACTATTACAGTTTCAAAGCTACTCTGTCTGTAGTCTTCTGTTACAGTAGTCTGAGTGGAGACTGACACAACCCTTACCACAGGAGGTCAGGGTAATTCATCTGAAACCCTGGCATAGTCATTAAAGGAGACCCACAAGGTGGGATGGTGTTCATAACTGTCCTGTGGTTTCACCGCCAGGCTCCGAGTGGGAACTGCTGCTTTCAGCATGGAACACAGAAAGTGCCCGATACTTGACAACATCACAGAGTCACACAGACTTGAAGCCCAAACAGCCCATGGGACAGGCTATCGTGTGGTTTGTTCAGCTCTCATCAAACTCTGAAGAAGAAAGGTAGGCAGCTACTGGCCCACCTGGCTATCCATAATCTTGTAGTCAACTGTACAGGAAAACAAGCTCAAACACGAACATCACTACTCAACAGAATGGAAGTTTCCTCTGGGGAGTGACAGACTGGCTGAACACTCCTGCTTTTCGGGAAGCTGGTACCTACCTGGGTCTATACTTCAAGAGAAGGTTGTATTGTTTTGTTTTAGACAGGGTTTCACTACGCAGCCTTGGCTGTCTCTATGTAAACCAGGCTGGCCTGGAACTCACAGAGATCTGCTTGTCTCTGAGTGCTGGGATAGGTTATGCCATCACGCCTAGCTTCAAGGGAAGGGCTGACAGTTGTTACTGGAACACAAATTATTGGTGAGACACATGGTCAAGGTCACGCGCTGGTGTTCAGTGCCCACACACAATGTATAGCTACTTTTTTTATGGGTTGTTTGTTGAATGGGCTTTATCTGAGGGCATCACTCAGGAGCCACCCAGAGATGTCTCTTCCCTGTCATGGAACCCACTGATCAGGTGCCTCCTGACACAGGATGGGTTCATGTTGAACACAGCCAAAAGGTGACTTATAGGCATGTTTGGGTGTGATGAAAGTCACCCCTAGATACCTGCTCTTTGTCCTTCCTGGAGCCTGTTGAGGCTGGTGGAGCTCTTCTCCTAGATGGGGCACTTGGGTGTTTTGTGTTCTGTTACTGCAATAACGAAGGATTAGAGACTGAGGGCTTAGATGACAGAGATTTGCTTTCTTAGTGTGGAAGCAGATGTCTGAGATGAACAAGGTGTCATGCCTGCCACTTTCTCCTTCCTCAGCATCTAAGGGTTTGCTGGCCATCTTGACATTCCTGGACTTATAAAGCACACTTCAGGAGTGATCAGAAGCAGTGTTCTCCCATGTGTACACACTATCTTCCTTCTGTGCTGTTCTGTCCCTGTGTCCTTATATAAAGGACATCAGTCATATGGGCTCAAGGCTGACTCTAGTGACTCCAACTGATCCATTACAGTTCACATACAGAAATGCTACAAGCAAGACTTTGATGGTTTATTTATGTATTCATTGAGACAGGGTGTCTCTTTATATATCCCTGGCTGTTCTGGAACTTACTAAGAGACCAAGGTGTCCTGAATTCATAAAGATCTACTTGCCGCCAGGCAGTGGTGGTACATGCCTTCAATCCTAGCACTTGGGAGGCAGAGGCAGGTGAATTTCTGAGTTTGAGGCCAGCCTGGTCTATAGATTGAGTTCCAGGACACCCAGGCCATACAGAGAAATCCTGTCTCAAAAAACAAAAACAACAACAATAAAAAAAAAAAAACTGCTTGCCTCAGCCTCCCAAGTGCATTATCATGCTGGCTTTAGATCTTTTCAGATGGGCACCATTAAGCCCATATCAAGGGTCATAGAGGAATGTAATTGTTTCTCTTGTCATGTGATACAATATCTATTAGAAGCAGCTTAAGAGAAGGAAGTCTTATTTTAGCTCTCAGTTCAGAATGTCTCCATTCATCCTGATTGGAGCAGCATCGTGGGAGGCTCCTCCCAGATTGGCCAACCAAGAGGCAGAGAAAGACTCAGGACAGACCTAACTCCACCCACTAGCCTATCTACTTTAAGGTGAGGCCTTTATGTCCACAAGGACAAGGTTCTACAACCTCCCTAGGAACACTGCCACCAGCTGAGCCTGTGGGCAACATCTCACATTCAAACCGGATGAGAGAGATGAGTCAGATAGCAAGATTTCTGATGTCTCTTCTTCCACTCATTCGCTTGGTCACGGAGCTTCCCAAACACCACTCTATCTACAGGTGGATCCGCTGGGTGATTGGGAAACTCTGCAAGAGGGCTCTTGCCTGGAGGTATGCACTCAGCTCCTCTAACCCAAGAGCTGGCAGCCCAGAGATGGGTGAGACTGTGTTCTTCTGGCCGGGGGCTTCTCCATTCATCCAGTGGTGAAGTCATTGACTCTGCTGGTGTTCTCCAGGCCAGGCAGATGGTAAATTGAACACTTGTAGTTAAAGCTCATCTATCTAGAGAGGGCTGAGCTGGTGCCAAGGCCATTTGCCCAGGACTTGGCTCACCACTCCTTCTGTAGAATATTTTCCCACTATTAGGTCAGTCGTACCCAGAGGCGTTGGTACCTCACACCAGGACAAGCCTACAGAGGCAATGCTGAAGAATTAGCATTCGGGTAGCCCATGGGAAACTGTTCCTGCGTGGTTTTATCAAACTTACATCTGGAAGGCGCAGAGAGAAGCCCACAGGAGATCTTGGCCCAGCTGCAGGAGAACTTGGATCTGGGAAGTAACACTATTAGCCACATTAGCTGAGATATAAAGTCTCCATGATTAATTACACCTCCAGTCAGAATCACAAAGGACAATAGCCAACAGGGGCTTGCCCTGCTAATTGAAATGATAAGCTTTTGATAAACGTTAAATATAAAAAGGCTAAATGGGAATCCCAGCCGGGAATTGCTATATTATATAATGAAAATACTTAGCCCCAAAGCAGAGAGGAAGTAATGGGATACAAATTCCACGCTAGATTTTTTTTTTTTTTCCTCTACCTGCTGGAACTTTCCTCCAAGGTCACCCCAAGGGGATGGCTAATAGTGATTAGCTTGACAGGCTCTAGATCACCTTGGAGGTGAATCTCTGGGCGTGTGCATAAGGAAGTTTCTAGGCTAGGTTAATTGAGGTGGGAAGATCTCTTCTTCTAACTGCTGGATTGCATAAAAAGGAGAAGGCAAGGTGAGTACCAGCATCCGTCTTTCTCTTCCCAACTGTGAATGCCCACGTGCCCAGCTGCTTCATCTGCCTGCCACCCTGCCAGGATGGATGGAACCTTCAGACTCTAAGCCAACGTAAGTCCCTCCCTTCTGTGAGCTGCCTTCATTGTGTGGTTTGTCACCGCGATGAGTGCATGACCAGCACAGCTTCTGATGCTGTGCTGCCCAAACTGGTCTGGGGCCTGTGATCCTCCTGGCTCAGCCTCTAGAAGGCTGGGATCAATTTCCACCCATGAATGGCCATTTCAATGGGAAGAAATTTAGCCCAAAACTTAGTACAAGGTTCCTTGAACTCAAAATCCTACAAGAGGTACGGAAACACTTTTAGAGGAGGGTATGCTAAGCGATCCTATTCATGTGAGATGTCCATGTCAGGGGGCTCTACAGCGTCAGAATGTAGATCAGTGGGTTCCCAGGGGTGGGGCAGAGGTGGGGGTCAGAAGAGACGGCGATAGATTGTTTAAAATTTGATTGTAGTGACAGCAACACATATCCACCAATATACTTTTAAATTATATCTTATCTATATCCATCTATCTAGTGCGTGTGTGTGTGCGTGTGTGTGTGTGTGTGTGTGTGTGTGTGTGTGTGTGTACATGTGCCATGGTGCAAGTGTGGAATCCAGAGGAAAATTTGCAAGAATTGACTCTAATCTTTTATTAGTGTAGGCCCCAGGGATCAAACTTGGAACATCAGGCTTAGTAGCAAGCACCTTTACCTACGGAGCCATCTCCCTGGCCAAATGTATGACTCAAACAGTCTCTCCAGATCCTTGGGTCTGAGATCTGTAGTTCACAAAAATCAGACTCGGGAGCTTTCAGGGCACATGTACTTGAGTGCTAAGTGAAGACTTGACTTAAAAGGTCAGCCGTGATAAGTCAGTTTACAAAAAAAAGAGAAGAACAAGCCTAAGTGGAAGTCATGGCTGGAAGGGTCAATTCCTGCTCTGTTAGCAGTTAGCACCCAAAGTGCTATTTTTAAGGCCTTTGCTCTCGGCACCAGAATGTACCGCAAACACAGCGATTTATGCCGTTCCCCTGCAAAGCGACTCGGTTAGAACAAGTTGGCTCTTGAGTTCTGTCTGGCACGTAGAAAGCTAGAGAACAAAAGTTCTCATGGTGGGAGTGTCTGGGCATGTGCTCTGCACCTGTCCCAGTTAAAATCTAGGGCTAGAAACATTCAAAACTCATCATGCTGAGAAGAGAAGAAAGAGTGCGAGGATGGGGATTAGGGATAAACACCACGAAAGAATTGAACACTTCACAAAGACCAACACTGATGCTTTCTACGGGTCAGGGGAAAAGACCAGGAAAAAAAAAAAAAAAACTAAAAAGGCCACTTTAGTGGTTGAGGTGTGGGTGGGGCTCAGAAGAGAGCCAAGGATGACCGAAAGGGAAGTCAGCTTATGAGCTGTGCGACAAAGATTGACTCCAGAGCCGGGTGCCAAGCGTGTCATACACAATTTCACTTAATTCTTGGGATGTCGTAATGAAAAAAAAGGATTGGGCCCTTGTCTGTGGTTCCTGGGGTGTGGTTCCTGTAGTTGTTGGGATTCCCCAAGCCTGAACTGTCTTCTTTCCCATCTATCCCCCTTCCCCTACGCCCTCGTCTGTTTTAGTGAAGTAGATTGAGTTGGAGTTCTTCTACAAAAGGGAGCTGGTTATCAGAACAACAAAGTGAATGAGTAGCCCAGCCACTGGCCTCTAGAAAACAGAGGAGTGTTGGAGAGCCAGATCTGTAACAGCTTTTAAACAATAAGGCTGGCAGTTAAGAGAGGGTCCAGATGAAGTATCAACAAAATGCTTTAAAAACTTGAATATAGTAAACAGAGAGGTTCTAAGCCTTGAATTGCATCCTTGCCCATCGACCATGTGTAAAGTGCCACAAACCCTTCACCAGATGTCAGCAATATACTCTTGGGCATCCTGGTCTCTAGAACTGTGAGTGACTAAACAGCTATTGTTTATAAGTTAGCTGCTCTGTGGCCTTCCGAGATAGCATAAGAAAATGAACTAAAGGCAGTCACCATCCTGGGACGCAAGGGAACAGATTGCCAAAACTTGGCGTAACGTTGATTTACATTTTAAGGTTTCTTAGAGATGCTGAATCAGACGCGCGGCATTTGGAATGAGGTTAAACCAGAAGAGAATAAAGAACATATTTTTTGGTAACTCTTTGCAGCACAAATGGCTTTAGTTTCCGAAGCATCTTGATGAGGCTGCAGAAGGTTTTGAGACTCTAGGAACTGGAGCTATCATCAGAATCACACTTCTGCCTCTCTCCTGGACTCATGCTGCTGACTGAAAAGCACCACGCACACAAACAAACTTCCCGAGTGCCTCAGGCTCTGCAGCTCTCTTGAGCATCAACAGTAGAGCAGAAGCGGAAAGAACCCTTCTCTAGTGCTGTGTTGGCTAGTTTTCTTTACTTTTTTTTTTTTTTTTAGTTTTTCGAGACAGGATTTCTCTGTGTAGCCCCCGCTGTCCTGGAACTCACTCTGTAGACCAGGCTGGCCTTGAACTCAGAAATCCACCTGCCTCTGCCTCCCAAGTGCTGGGATTAAAGGTGTGTGCCAACACCACCCGGCTTTATCTTTTAGAGATTTATCTTTTGCTATTTTTTCCTTGTTCATATGCTAGGAATGGAGTGTGGGTGTTCTGGAGGAGCACCAAGATTTTAACTGCTGAGCCATCTCTCTAGCCTCGTTAGTTTTTATGGTCAACCTGACACAACCTAGAATCAGTTGGGAAGAGAGTCTCAATTGAAGAACACCACAAATGCAACTTCAACAACAGCAGGGCTCAGGTCCAGCAATGCAACAACTGCTGGGGACCCTTCCCTTCAGTATCTTTTCCTCACTGGCTCCCTACCTCTGGGTTCCGAGATTCTCACAGGGAACCCCTGTGGCCATGGACACTTCTCTCTTTCCCCAAACTGAGCAAATTGTGAGGCACTGGGAAGACATCCCCAAACAGCTTCATTCTCTCAGAAAGAAACAGATGGTGGGAAGCGGGAAGGGCAATCACCACCACCACCACAACCACCACCACCACCACCATACAATAACAAATTTAACTGCTAACCCGAGCCCAGCATGAGGCAGCTGTGCCCAACAAGGACCTTCGGAGGAAACTGCGAATCTAAAGTGCTCCTAACCACCAAGATGCAGACTCGCCCAGATGAAAATATTTTAATTTGAGAGAGTTGAGGGGTTTGGAAGGGTGCAGCTAAGGACGGTAGCATTTACTCACCCGGCATTTCTGCTCCCTTCCTGGGGGCCTGTCCTTAACAAATAGCACTTAATCTCTCACCCTTGACAGTTATTGGAAAAGTTAGATGTCTCTCTCTGTTCTCTGCTCTCTCCCTTAAGAGCGGAGTCAACAGACGTTTTAGATTGCTGTGGATCATGAACCAGCTGCCAAGGATGCTGTGGGCCAGGGAGACTATAATCCAGGGACCCGGAGTGCCAAGGATGCTGTGGGCCAGGGAGACTATAATCCAGGGACCCGGAGACCAAGTTTTAAGAGTCACCTCAGTCCAAGGAGAAAGTCCTAAATCAAATTCCATCTAAAGATTCTCTCTGCTCCAGCACATGTTCCACTGTACACAAAGGGCACAGACTGCTAGGACAGTCGGGACAGCCTGACTATTTATTTATGTGTGTGTACATGTGCATGCGTGCGTGTCCGTGCGTGCACAGTCTACCATATTCATCTTACTTGGGAAGTGATTTTGGGTGTTCTAAGAGAACAGCAAATGCTCTAAATGAGCCCTGTGTGACCCTTCTTTATTGCTATTCAAGTTCAAAATCTAAACTTGCTCACTACAATGACTAAGCTCTATCATCAGATGAATGCTTTTACATTCCCTAAGATGACAGGGAGAGAAATTCCCTTCATATGCAACAAGAAAAGCCAAGATCAAAAGGTAGCTGAGAGTTGGGGAGATGCTTAGAGGTCAAGATCACTCAGTGCTCTCCTGAGGAACTAGGCTGAGTCCCAGCATCCATATGACAGCTCATACTCATCTGCAACTCCAGTTCTAGAGGATCCAGTGTCCCCTTCCAGCCTCCTGGGCACTGCACACATGCGGTCTGTACATAAACACAGGCAAGACACGCATATACACATAAAATAAATCTAGAAACAAAACCGCAAACAAGCAAACAAAAACATCACATTGCAGGGCGGTGGTGGTGCACGCCTTTAATCCCAACACTTGGGAGGCAGAGGCAGGCAGATTTCTGAGTTTGAGGCCAGCCTGGTCTACAGAGTGAGTTCCAGGACAGCCAGGGCTACACAGAGAAACCCTGTCTTGAAAAACCAGGAAAAAAACCAAAAAAAACCAAACAAAAAAAACCCCCAAAACATCACACTACCACCAACAAAACCACAGCCCCTCCTCCCTCTCTTTTCTCTCTCCTTCCTTCCGTCCGTCCTTCCGTCCTTCCTTTCTCTTTCTTCCTTCCATTCATTCTTTCTTTCTCTCTCCTTTTCTTTCTTTCTTTCTTTCTTCTTTCCCTCCCTCCCCCCTCTCTTCCTCCCTCCCTTCCTTCTTTTTCAAGACAGGGTTTCTCTATGTAGACCAGGCTGGCCTCGAACTCACAGAAATCCGCCTGCCTCTGCCTCCCGAGTGCTGGCATTAGTGGGCGAGTCACCGTGTCCAGCACACCCTTCATTTTCTTGACTAGGGAATTCCATTTATTCCTTTTCTCCCCTATGCCTTAGTACTGGAAGCACGTCTGATGTTTAGGACACTCCTTCCTACATCTGGCTAGCTTGTGTCTCTGGCCCGGTGCAGTTAGAGCTGACTGGAGCCCCGAGAAGGCCAGTAAACGTACTGTCCTCTTTGAGCACAGTCATCGTAGAAGCCAAGCCTAGGCAGCAACACACTAGAGGATCAGGCAGAGAACCATTTGCATCATCTAAGATCTCCGCACTTGTCTTTGAGGCTGCCCAGGGTGGACCAGCTCCGCAGGGTGGGAGTGAGATTTGGTTCTTATCCCCCTGGAACTGCTCTGCTACCTTGGCTTTACAGGTGGGCCTCTTGGTCTGTGCCCTCTGCACAGTCCCTTTTTCCTCTACTGGGAACTTCACCTTGAAATCTTGGCAGAGCATCAGAGAGTGAGGATGGAAATCTTGGCAGAAGCAAGAAGCCGTGTATCAGCCTCATAGAGAGGGCAGACTGTGGAGAGCTCATTCTCACCCGTTCTGGCACTGATGGGCCGGAGCATGTGACTTGGCACTAAGAGCTTTCTGAATTCCATAGACAGCCAGGACTCTGTGTCTGTGTTGCTTAGTAGAGGTGCTCTCTCTGACCTCATAATTGTGTGTGTGTGTGTGTGTGTGCACGTGCGTGCATGTGGACACCCACGTATACCCAGGTGGAGGCTAGTCTTCCACACTGGGTCTCTTCTTTGACACTGGTCATCTCTACTGGTGTTCTGGGCATTACTTCCTCAAGCTTGGGAAGGAAGCATTTTTACCCATGAAGCCATCTTTGTGTTCCAGTTAAAAAGACTCCACAACAGCCCTGCTTTTCAGACCCTCTAGTTGACATAAGAACGAAACTTGAAGGGCTGGAAGGATAGTTCAGTGGTTATGGGCATTTGTGCCTAGCAGTCACTTCAGGCAGCTCACAGCTGCACGCAGGTCCAGCTCTAAAAGATGTGATGCTTTCTTCAAGCACGCACACACACAAACACACACAGATACAAACACATGTATAGAAATTAAAAAGTTATAAAAGAAGGATGAAGCTGGGTCTAAGATGTTTTGGGAGCTGCTGCTCAGGCTGTGGAGTTGGGTAGGAAACAGGAATCCTGCAGGACGAGAATTAAGCAGATCCTTAGGCTGGGCCATCAGCTGATACTAGGTCCCTAAAGCATCCCTCAGAATCCCAGATAGTAGTGACAGGAGGTCGGTCAGGCAGGAGCCAGCCAGTGGAAAATTCCCAGCTCTGGTCACCTTAATGGAAGGCTCAGAGGTGTCCAGGGGGAAGGGGAAAAAGAAACAGAAAGCTTCAGTCCCCTCCTTTGGCCTGGGTGTCAGTGTGTGGGACAGTAGACTGGTGGAAAGGCATGCCTCAAAAAAACATGGTCTGGATTTATCAGGCTCCTCAACCCCCCCCCCCCCACCTCACCCCCACTACCAGCTTCTGCCCAAGGTGTCTTTGTTAAGAGGCTGCAAGCATGGACCACAGAGCTGCAAGAGTAACCCATAAGTCTCACACTAAGGGAAAAAAAAAATATCTCTGATTCACAACTGGTAGTTTAATGGCGACAGATCCGTTCTCTTCGATGGCGCTTGCTAGGAAATTACAACCACCAGAAGGAAAAACAAAGGCCTCCCTCACTCCTTCAACAACCATTGAGAGAGCATCTGCCCGGAGCCACTGTGAAAGTGGCTGGTGAGATCCGAGAATGGAGAAGCCTCGAGCTTCCATCTCTGTGCCCGCTCGTGTGAAGGGAGAGCGACCATAGCCGGCGTGACTAAGGCAATGAGCAGAAGAACATAGCATGCTCTTCAGCCTTTAGTGAAGCAGGTGGGCATCTGCTAAAACCAAGAAAGGCTTTCCAGATAAACAAATCTTCAAATAGGTAGGTAAAGATCTAAACTATGGGGCAGTCCAGTTTGTAACAGGCTAGAATTCATGTTGAAATAAAAAAAAAATTATAATTATTATTTTTTTACTTGTGTGTTATGCATGCTGTCTCCAGCACCCTGTGGATGTGGAGGGTAGAGGACAACTTGGAGTAGTCTGTACTCTTTCTACTTTGTGGGGTCTTAGGGCTTGAACTCAGGGCCTCAAGGCCTGGCTGCCCATCTCAGTGGCCAGGAGTTTACTTTTAATAGGTTTATGCATGGCATCGTCTATCAGCTCTAATGAGTATGAGAGAAGAGCTTCAAGCTGCACATGTTAGAGCTCAAGGACAAATCTGGGCTCTGATAAACATACTGTGATTGGCTGTGGTTAGCTGGACAACAAAAATAGCCCCGAGTTTGTTGTCATCCCAGGGCTGGGACACTCACTGTTCACAAGCGGGCCGCTCAAGTTCCATCAGCAGCCATTAATAAGATACTAACAGGATATAAATAATGACTGGCATCGATCGATCAACAGTGACACAAAGGGTGAGCGGCGAGGCAGAGGGTGGACTCTGAGAGCAGACAAGCCAGAGGGGAAGCCGGTCTCCTTCATCCATTCCCAGGCAAGAAAAGAAGCCCTCAGGAAGGTGCCTGCTATTTTAGGAAGATAGTTTCTGGGCCAACATGAACCATCAAAGTTTGGAGGCTTGATTGAGGATTTTCTTTATGTTAAACACCAAAGACAGAAGTGTAACGCGGTCTGCATCCTCACACAGACAAGCTGCTGCATTCTGAGAGGCCGATGCCATGAATGCTTAGCCCCAGGAACCCTGATGTCACGGGGAATGAGTTGGGAAAATAAGAAAGACCAAGTGCAAACAAAAAGGGAGGCTCAGGGATTCTACTTTGAACTTGCATTAACAAATCCAGAGATGGAGAGAAGGTTCGGTGGTTAAGATCACTGGCCAATCCTCCAGCGGATCTGGGTTCAATTCCCAGCACCCCTATTGCAATCATCACAATCATCAGTAACAGTTCCAGAGGATCTGGTGCCCTCTTTTGGCCTCTGCAGGAACTGCATGCATTTGTTTTACAGAAAACATCCACATTCATTTAAAAAAAAAAAAAAATCAATCTTAAAAGAACCAGTGAGATACCGGGCAGTGGTGGCGCACGCCTTTAATCCCAGTACTTGGGAGGCAGAGACAGGCAGATTTCTGAGTTCAAGGCCAGCCTGGTCTACAGAGTGAGTTCCAGGACAGCCAGGGCTAAACAGAGAAACCCTGTCTCGAAAAACTGGAAAAAAACCAAACCAAACCAAAACAAAC
>JADRCD010230469.1:8560-18836 GCA_019843815.1 Montemys delectorum
GGTGATCAACAGCAATGTGGAAGTAAGCTGAATAAACCCTTTCCTCCCCAACTTGCTTCTTGGTCATGATGTTTGTGCAGGAATAGAAACCCTGACTAAGACAGGCAGTGTCTCTGACTGAATCATAATCTCACTATGTGGCTCTGTTGCCTTTTGCATGAGCCTCAGGGATCTGCCTGCCATCCTTCTCCCTAACCCCCATTCCACACACACTCATGCTGAACTTCCAGTCATACATAGCCATGCTTGGCTTTGAGGCTATAAATACAATTTAGAAATTTGCTTTCAGCAACTAGCAAATATACTTTGTTTTTGTCTTCTTAAACAATCAACAGAACAATTTAATAATTTCACGTTTGACTTTCTTAAACCACTCATATAAACTTTTTTAAAAGGAGAAAAATAGTTTTAAGAGAGCAGGGCTGTGGTCTGGTCCTCTTGCTTTCACAGCAAGCAGTCCTAAAAAATGAGCTATATCCCCAGTCCAGTTCCGGGACACCATTGCTACTATAACATTTGGATTCTTAGTCTTTGAATGAAGCCATTTCTCTACTGTGAATGTTTTTAAAAGAACTGATAAAATTGGATTTATGGAATTCAATTTAGTTGAAATCTCTTTTAAAAATCTTTAAAAGGTCCACTTGTTTAGAAATCTTTGAAGAGGCTACTGCAGTATAAAGGATTAACAAGGATGTAATCTGAGCTTGGATCTTTATGTCAAATAAGGAGGATTTACAGGTTGTCATTGCCAAAGCTTAGTTTATATTATTGATCCAATGACCTATAAATTGTAACATATAAAATAAATTTCTCCATTTACAAATTCAGAACACTTTACAAGTCAAAGGTTATTTAATATAAAAAAATTGTTTTTGGAGCTTTTGTATTCAAACTATCCCTATTCCTAGTATGGGATTATTGAAATCTATAAGATACAATTAGAATTTTGATTTTATCAACTAGTCAATATACTCAGTTTTGTTTTCTTAATCAACAGAACATTTCAATAGTTTCTTGTTTTGACTTTCTTAAACCATTTATATAAACTATTTTTAATGAAAAGATAGTTTCAGTTAAATACTATTAAATAGTTCATCTCTCTTGTATAATGTTAAAATCCATAAAGTATTATGCTATGGTCATGGTCATATGAATAGGTTACTTTGTAATTAGTTGAAGATATTTTCATTAAGCATAGATATAACCTTACACACTGATTTTTAGATTAAAATGTTTGACACACACACATACACACACATACAATCTATGTACACAAATATACAAATACAACTTGCTGAGTCCATTGTTGTTAGTGTGTATATGGTTTGAGGGCTGATCACTCTGTATAGACAACTAATATGGGGGCTCATTTGTATGAAAGGCTAATTTTCCTTTTTTCAGCAGTCGTTCATTGCCTAAGGGGAGGGATCCTGTGAAATTATCCCCTTTCTTTCTATATTAACATGTCCATTGATACAACATGTCCTTCCAGTCTTGTTTCTTTGCAGCCATTTTTGAAAGTGTTTACAAACAGACTTCTTAGTAGCCTATGTTTTGGAATCTTTTCATCTCCTTTTCTCAGTGTCCTCTGAGTTGCAGATCCAGGTGCTGTGATGCAGATATATCTATTGGGGCTGGGCTGCTGCTATCCATTGATCTCTGCATTGTGTCCACTTGTGCTTTTCTGGGATGGTCTCTATCTCCATTTGCTTTGATGAGAGGCTTCTTTGATGGGGGTAGTAGCTACATTTATATATGGGTAAGCTTAATCTTTCTTTTTATTGTATGTAAAATTAACTTGATTTCTTCATAAAATAGTAAAATATAATCCATGATGTTATTAGTATCAACAGCAGCATTTTATGTGCAGCCCATCATACCATATTCATTGCCTGCCACCATGGTAGGAAGTGCTATAGTTTAGGTGGGAAGGAAGAAGTCATGTTAATCCACGGAGACTAATGAGTGCTACATTGTAAACATCAGGAGAAGCCAGAGAAGCTAGGATTATCATTATATAATCTAAAATATTAACAGTTTACAGAGAAGTTCTAATTTTACCAGACCTAAATAGGAGTATGAACCCTGGGAAGCCTGAAAGACAAGAGGGGATAAGTGGGAGTGTCTACATAGTAATGAAGCAGGTTCTGTGTGGGGAAAGCAGCTTTAAGAATAGAGTGATTGCTTTGAAAGGTAGCTTGGTGCTTCCTTAGAGACATTGACACGATGTCCTGTAACACTGTGAGTGCTTTATATCAGAGAAGTGCCCATGTTAAATCTAGTCTTACAGAGGGTTAGCCTGGCAGTGGGATGTAAGATAAAGTGTGAGCTGGGAGGAATGACATGATCTCAAAGGATGTGTACAACAATGCCTAAGGACTGAGCTGAGAGCCAGTAGGGACATTTCGAATGATGTGTAAAATGTTTAGTTTTCTCCTGTTTTATTTGAAATGACCAGAGGTCATCTAATCATGCTATCATTTGGAAATGGGGAACTGGAGTGGATTTGAATTTTTTGGAGCAGACAGCAGAAGGCCTGAGTTAAAACCATTCAGTTGTACTTACATAAGGGATGGAGGATATCTTGGGAGAAAATCTGAGAACCAAGGTGCATCTATTTAGTGGTTAAGGAAAAAAAAGAAAAAACCCAGCAGAAAAATAGGAAGAAATAGCAGTCAGGATAATGAGGAACTGTAGAAAGTGCATTTTTGTAGAAATCAAAAGGGGAGAAGCCAGAGGGTCTGAAATACAAATGAAGGGACTGTTTCTTGTTTAGTTGTTGCTGATCTAAAGCTCAGGGTTGTGGTTAAGTGTCTAGGGGATATTTGTGAGTAGTCAATGGTGAACTTGTCTTTCACTGTTAGTGGCTACTGAAAAGACTACATGATTTTTTTCATTGTTTTAGAATTTTATATATGCAAAAGTAATGTTTTAGGCAAACCTATCAGTTTATCTCCTGTCTCCTTTGCTACTTTCCCTTCCAAATTCATGCGCCCTATGTTTTTAAACCCCACTGCATTCACTTAGTGCTGCCAGTTTGTGCATGAGTGTTGGGCTGTCCACTGCAGCATGGACCGTACATCAGAAGAAAGCCACTCTTTCCTCCTCCATCAGCCTGTCATTGCTAAGTGCTCTTCAACTGAGTTGAGGCTTTGTGGCTTCTTTCTCATCCAGGTCAGGGCTTTGTCTGGCTTGATCTTTCACAGATCTTCTGCTTTAAGTCATAGACATTGTGCATGTATGTGTGCAGAGTCTCTGTAATATCCAGAAAACATTGTCTCATGGCAGTCATCTCTTGCCTCTGGCTCTTCCTCAGCGACCCCTGAACCATTAGAAGAGGAGTGTGAATAACTGTTCATTTAGAGCTGAGCATTTAGAGTTGGTTTGACTCTGACTCGACTTGTTGTGGATCACAAAAATTGCATATGTATTTGAAAAATAAAACGAATGATTAAAGCATCAGAAAATTAAGGAATAATGTGAGATTGGGTGTTATGTTTTTTATATAATATCTAAAACTCAGAAATTGCTGTCTTCAGATAGTTTAGATGGTTTAGAAAGCCTTTCTGGAAAGATTTCTCCAGAGATGTTTGTCTTCTGTTTGAATGCTTCTTTAAAAAATTCTGTGTGGTATATGTGTGATGATATATTTGTATGATTATCGATTTAAGCCACACTAAGATTATTAGTTTGTTGTAGGGTTGATCTCATTTCCTATTATGATAAACAAGAGAGTATTAGAGTCTAGAGCCCTTTTGGGGCCAGTAAGACTTACCCAGTATGCAGCACCTTGGTACTGTTATCATTCTATAACTTACAAAATAATACATAGTATGCTTTAATTAGAAAAAAAAACCCAACCCAGACATGTTTAAATTGTATTATTTGTAAAACATAGAAAAAACCCAAGTGGACATAAACCATCTAATCCAATGAATTGATACTGCCAATTATTTGTCATTTGATGTTTTCCTTTGGTTATGTATATAAATATCTAATTCATTTAATATTATGTATAGATCATATTATAAACATTTAAGATTATAGTAATAGATTATATGTATATATACTTATATATAAATTAATTACATGCATAAACCACATAATGAAACAGTGAATTAGAGTTATTTCTAGGATTGTGCCTGCCTATGTAGTCTCTTTCCATTCAATTTTCTTAATTTCTTCCCAGATAAATAGAGAGACCTTTAATTTTGTAATGGGGTCTTACAATGTAGTCCAGACTGGTGTTGAGTCTATGTGGTAAGGTGGAGGCTTGCCTCTGCCTCCTTGTTAGCTGGACTTCAGGCGTGTGTCACCATTCTTATTACCTCCATTTTAGTAATGAGGAAACATATACAGTAATTGTACAGTTAGTGGATTGCCCTCATTTAAACTAAGGCCTTGTAGCTTTAATCTTGTGTCTTTAGTTGCTATATGTACCATAGTCCTTTTCAGCAGAGCAGAAATGTCCATGTAAACATACCCTCAGTCACTGTGAGATATGGAACACACATTGGTCTCCCAGTTAAATATAGTCAAGTAAAATTGTGTCCTTATTCTCACTCTTTCTTATACTTTCATTAAATTAAAGTAAAATCGTTTTTTAAAAGCTGTAACTTATGAGGACAAAGAAAAGTGGCCATGATATTGAAAGATATTCATCAGCTTTAAAAACTAAGTGGCTATATGAGACATGACTACAAGTTGGAGACTTTGCCGAAATCAGTGGCTGAACCAGAATATGTCATTAGGAGATAAACATTTGTGTTATAGAAACTAAAAGGATATAGATTTCTAAAGCATTGAGGATACAACAGTGTAAAACAGAAAACAGACTGTGTTGAATGCTGTGTAAAGAGCCAAGGAGATAGATGAATTTTCTGTAGACAAGAAACAAACTGCTTTCTGGATGTTAAAGCTTTGGGCATAATAAAGAAATGTGAGAGAGTACCTTAGTTACTTATTGATTGCTGGGACAAAACACCCTGACCAAGACAACTTACAAAAGAAAGCATTTAACTTGGGGGGGGGGTGGTCATGGTTCCAGAGGGTAGTTGAACCCTTGGCTATCATGGAGGGGAACATGGCAGCAGGCCTGGCACTGGAGCCATAGCTAAGAACTTACATGTTGAGACAACAACCCCAAGGCAGGGAGACAGGAAGCAAACTGAGAATGGCATGTGCATTTGAAACCTCAAAGCCCATCCTCAGTGACCACAACCTCCTCTAACAAGGTCACACTTCCTCCAACAAGGCCACACCTTCTTCTCCTTCTTCCCTAACAGTTCTACAACCTGTAGACAAAGCACTCAGATATGTCAGCCTCAGGGGAACAGTTTCCTGCAAGCCACCACAGAGGGCTTGACTTAAAAGAAGAGAACTGAGAAAGGATCCAGAGTTGTGAGACTTGCCTTACCTTCCTCCCCGTGTCTAATAGCTGATGTTCACTTGCATCTTATTTGTTTATAGGCCCTTTGTCGGGTGTGTGTGTGTGTGTGTGTGTGTGTGTGTGTGTGTGTATTGTGTATGTGTGTGTGTGTGTATGTGTGTGTGTATGTGTGTATGTGTGTGTATGTGTGTGTGTATGTGTGTGTGTGTATGTGTGTGTGTGTATGTGTGTGTGTGTATGTGTGTGTGTGTGTATGTGTGTAATGAATTGCATTTCCCAAAGCCACATGTATCAATACTGATATCTGGTAGTTTTCTCTGAAAAGGAGATATATTAATTAATATTTTTACAGTAAAGCTTAATTGAGTAAGGAGCCATCACTTATAAATGTAAGCAGAGAGAGATACCATACAACTAACGAGTACCCACCTTTAAATGTAAGGGCTGTAAGTCTGAGACTAAAGCATCATAGCAGAAGGATTGGAGGCATGCAATTAGTAGAACTAAAGTTACAAAATTAAAATTAATAGCTACAGAAATAGAAGAAGGGATTCCATTCTTGAAATAATAATACAATTCTGCTTTAAAAACTAAAACAAAAACAACAAAGAATAATTAGGGGCTGGGGAGATTGCTCAGTGGTTAAGAACACTTGCTGCTCTTCCAGAGGACCTGAGTTTGGTCCCTAGATTCCAAGTCAGGTGGCTCACAATTACCTGCATTTCCAGCTCCAGATGATCCAATGCCATCTTCTGGCCTCCATGGGTGCTTGGACACATTTGACAGATACTCACATAGACTACACACAATTACACATTAATAAAAGTAAAAGTAAATTTAAAAAACAATCAGGAGAAAAAGCATTTCATTACAAATGAAGAATATGAAAGCACAGGGCTAGGAGCATTGTTTGGTGGCATCACTTCCCTAGCACTTAAAAGACCTTAGGTTTAATCTCCAATAAAATGCACAGTATCAAGCACTTTAAAAAGAGTATGATAAAATAAGTAGATAATTTAATAGATGTATCAAAAGGTAAAGTTAAACTATCATTATGCTGTAGGACAGAGGAAAGAAGAAGGTTTTAATTATGAACTACAGCTGACAGAAGGAATAAAAGTTAACCAAAAAGGTCTACTATCTAACATATTCAAAACTGGGTAAAAAAGAAAATCTCCTTAGGACGAACAACAATATGAACTAACTAGTACCCGCAGCTCCCAGGGACTCAACCACCAACCAAGGAGTACACATGGTGGGACTGATTGTTCTGGCAGCATGTGTATAGTAGAGGATTGCAAAGCTGATCATCAATAGGAGAAGAGGCCCTTGGCCCTGTGAAGGTTCTGTGCCCCAGTGTAGGGGAATGCCAGGGCCAATAAGTGGGAGAGGGTGGGGTGGCAGGCAGTGGGAGGGGGGAGGCAACAGGGGTTTGTTCTTGTTGTTTTTTTGTTTTTTGTTTTTGGAAACTGGGAAAGGAGAAATCATATGACATGTAAATAAAGACAATATCTAATAAAAAAAGTGAAAAAAAAATCTCCAAGAACTGGAAGATGCACATTTCTAACCTTTTAATGGAAATTTACACATTTATGCACTAAGAGTAAGCTATGGGGACTGAAACAGAATCACCCCCATCCACCCCACTGTACCCTATTCTACTCAACACACATATGATGGTTAAAGTGTCATCAGCCACAGGACAAGGTCTTTGGCCCTGTGTGAGCCTGTTCTTTAGAACTTATTTTTAAAATAATATATAAGAAAGCAGGTTTCCCCATGGTGTTGTCATGCATACTCTTAGTTGCCCCCCTTCCCCACAACTGCTCCATCACTGGGCTCGTGTGCTGGGTTATCCCCTTCCACTTGACATCACATAGGCTCCATTACCTTCTGTACTTGCTTCCTTAGGGCCTTTTAAAAAAAAAAAATCCGTCTCATGGACTGCTTTCTAGTTTTCTGTCTTCTGCCCTCACTTGCTTTAACATGAGCAGTTCTGTGTGTCAGGATAATGGATTGAATTCCATCACGTGATCCTGTGATCCACGTAGCTCCTGCTGCCAGCCATGGCCTGTGTGATGTTGAGAATCTCTCAGCACACTATGCTTTCTCCAGGAGTTTTGATGGCCATAGCAGGAGTAGGGATTTGATGCTTTCTGATCTGATCCTTCATCTTACCCCTCTTCTGTAGCTGTGCCTGTGAGGTGCAGAGGGGCTATTCTCTGTTCAGCTCTCCTTGTTGTTGTTGTTGTTTTTTTTTTTTTTTTATGGTTCTGTGGGGTGTGGGTGGGTTGTGAGTATTGGGAATCTTTCAGTTCAGACTTCCCACCCTTTTCCAGCATGTGTCTGCTGTCTGTTGCGGCTGTTGAGTTCAGTACTGATTTAGGCTCCCAGTAGTATTGTGAATTTTCTCCTGGGTTCTCTTGAATGTGCTTAGTGCTTAGAGCAAGTCACAGCGCTCCCCTGGTAGCTGCATCTGCGTGCTCACCCTCCTATCTTTGTACAAACTCGGCTTCTTCATGGGAAAGAGTCCTATTGAGACTTGTTTCTCCTCTCTGTAGTTCTTTGCCTTATTTCTCTTTCTCTGTTGGTCATTTTTCTCCTCAATTTCTTTTACCCAAAGTCTTGGTTTTACAAATGCTGTTTCTGATCTGCCATCTTCTCAGAATCTCTAGCTTGAAAATACCCAATGCTTAAATAACTAGAATTTCATTTTCCAAGTAGGTACCTCATTCCAACTCTTTATTGTGATCAGTTTCCTTGAAGTCTAAAAATCCTCTTGTATTTCATAAATAGAATTGTAAATTGTCACTTAAACAACACTTTCAGACTTATTCCCCCATACAGTGATTTACCAGCCATGTAGTTTACAAAGGAAGGAACTGGAAGACAAGCTGCCCTGCATGAGTGACATAACTAAGATTCATGAGCTCTGGGAACTAGGGGCCTCATATAGATGACACAAGGGGCCTATGGAGATGGTACAGTTGGTGAGTGCTTTTACAGTTCAAGCCCGAGCACCTGAGCTTGAGCCCCCAGTGTCTGTGTGGAAAGCCAAGTGTGGTTGTGTGTTCTTGTAACTCCAACATTGGGGGACAGCCAGGGAGGGCAGTGTAATTCCATGGAGCTCCTAACCAGTCAGATTAGTTGAAATTCAAGTTTCTAGTTCAGTAAGAGACCCTCTCTCAAAACAATTTAGCGGAGAGATAAAGGAATGGAACCAGTGTCTTCCTGTAGTTTTATACAAGGGAATTAATAATTATACCTCACAGGTATAAAGGAACTAGGTTCTTTTCATAGTAACAGAGCCAAGTAAAGATACAGGACAATTAAAGACATTGCGAGTTGGCTTCTCTAGTAGTATTTCTCTTTGTTAACAGATTCTGATTTTAGTGTAGCCAGAGAACCTATGAAAAACCCTCTGCTTTTCTGTTCCTACAGTTAGAGTTGGATATATGAGACACTTCTGGTTTGGTAAGCTGAAGCTACTGCTGTGTTTTCCAAGAAAACATATTAAAGGGACAGATTCGATTGGGACATAACATTTTACCTTCTGCTTGTTGCCTCTTCTAGACTGGATCTGAATAAGAGGCCAGACTAAGCAGCAGCTTCTCTGTGAGCTGCTGAGGACAGCAGTGAGCAACATGGACAAAGACGGACAATATGTCTGGTTCTTGGTAGCTCATACAAGACAGGGCAGGCATTTGAAGAAAAAAAAAAACAAAATATACTTATGTCAGAAGATAAAACTGTTGGGGAAAAATGAAGCAATAAACAAGGTGTGACTGGTAGAGGCACAGTGTCCTGATAGTTGATGGCCAGGAAAAGGCTCTTGGGATTTCCAAGAGTGTGCTGTAAACAGAGAGGGGGAGCAAGCTATAGAAAAGCAAGATGGTTCTAAGCACAAACCTTGAGGTGGGATTACGCTTGGCATGTTCAGAAAGTACCAAAGGAATGAATGTGATGGTACACACTTTAATTCCAACACTCAGGGGATGGACGCAGGATATCTATGGGTTCTTGGCCAGCCTGATCTACGTAGTACGTTCCAGGACATAAAGGACATGCCACTGTGCCAGAGAGTGGTAACATGTTTAAGAGTAACCAAAAGATGACATAATTTCTGTGATATACTTACAAAAATTTATATTAAAATAAAAATATATGATGGCTAAGGAAATGTTTTATTCAGTGAGTGCTTGTTCTATAAACATGAAACCATAGTTTCATCACCAACACCCATATGAAAAAACTGGGCACTGTCCTACTTGCCTGTAACCTCAGCCCCGGGGAGGCAGAGACAGGCTGGCTAGGGCGTGCTGGCCAGCCAATTACACCAAACTGGTGAGCTCCAGGTTTCGTGAGACCATCTCAAAAAATAAGATGGAAGACCCATGTTATAGCTCAGGGAATAAGGGGGCTTGCTGCCAAACCTAATGACTTCAGTTCAATTCCTGAGTCCCACCTAATAGAAGAAAAGAAATGAATCCCACAAGTTGTTTTCTGACATAATCTACACATGTGCACCAATGACACAAATATGTTTATATTTCCTCCCCTTTCTCTATAAATAAATAAATATTTAAAAATTTAAAACTAAGGTGGAACATACTTGAGGAGAACACCATCATTAGCTTCTGGTCTCCATGTACACATGCACACACAGGTGCACATACACACACACATACACACACATGCACACACAGGTGCACATACATACACACACATGCACACACGCATGCATGCACACATGCACACACATGCACACACAGGTGCACATACACACACATGCACACACAGGTGCACATACACACACATGCACACACAGGTGCACATACACACACACATGCACACACGCATGCATGCACACATACACACACATGCACA
>JADRCD010230470.1:0-43493 GCA_019843815.1 Montemys delectorum
TCTGTCTTTGTCACTGAGGTTGGTTTCCTGCAAGCAGAAAAGTGTTAGGTCCTGTTTACATATCCAGTCTGTTAGTCTATGTCTTTTTATTGAGGAATTGAGTCCATTTTTATTAATAGATATTAAGGAAAAAGATTGTGGTTTCCTGTTATTTTGGTTGTTAGAGGTGGGATTATATTTTTTGTGCCTATCTTCTTTTTGGTTTGTTAAAAGAAGATTATTTTCTTTCATTTTCTAAGGTGTAGTTTCCCTCCTTGTTTTGGAGTTTTCTATTTATTACCCTTTGAATGGTTGGTTTTGTTGAGAGATATTGTGTAAATTGTTTTTTTCATGGAATATCTTAATTTTTTCCATCTACAGTTATTGAGAGTGTTGCTGGGCGTATCTATGAGATTAAGGTTAATATTTTCTCTATCTCTCTCCCACACATACACTTGCACACAGATATATGTTTTCTTCCCTCAAATAATGGCTGTTCCCATAAGGTGGTTTCATAATAATTTATCAGTTGTACATTTTTTCTGTTTATCTGTCTCTGCATTAACCTTCACTTGAAATATTTCTGTTTATACTTCTAAACAGAATGTAAAGTTGTAGTGTCCATCTCATTCCACATAACACAAAAAGTCATTTGACATCAAATAACTCTCTGTATCACCTAAAATATAATAAAATATTACAACTATGTCTAGCTAGGATCAAGTATTTTTATAGTTCTAATTAAGTTTTCTTTCTTAATATTATTTTACCTTAAGAAGAAAGTATGTTCTCTTAATACTATATGTCTTATCTTCTGATATATAGCTTATAACTCTTTCCTATTGGCTAAATGATGTTATACTAGATTTTTATTGTTTTCTCTGTTTCGATAGCAAAATATTTCCATGACCATTTTATAAATAACAGAAAACAGGCCAAATCATCATTAGTTGGTAATAGATAATCAATTAATATGGTCTTCTCTGGGGAAGACTATTCTCCTACTCTCAATGTCCCCTAATTGCCAATAGTTCTTTGCATAGTACTGAGACCTTATGACATTTCTCTCTCTTTACATGCACTCACATGTTTGCATGTATATTTGTGAACCTTGTTTATCTCCCCACAAAACCTGTTAAAAACATACAACTAACAGATGTGTGCAGATGTGGGTATGTGTGTTTGTGTGTGTGTGTGTATGTGTGTGTGTGTGATTAACAATTCTTGAAAAAAATAGGGGAAGGGGAAAAATAGGCCATGAATTAGAAAGAGAGTGAGAAACAGTATATGGGAGAGATTGTGTGAAGTAAAGGGAAGGGGACATTTTATAATTCTATTATAATCTTAAAAATAAAGGACAACAATAAAATTAGCAATAAAATTAAGACAACAATGACAAAAGGCAGACATAAAACAACAATTAGAAAAATGATAGAATATTTTTATTCCTTTCAATTTTCAAATTCATGAATATTCTGTTTACCTTTTATCTCAGTTGACATATTCTTTTTGTTAGATCTCTCTTATCTTTTAGGTCCCTTCTGCTGTCAGCATTCTTTGTGATGCTTACCTGCATGTGCCTAATCCTTATTCCAATATGATACATGAAGTTGTGTTGACTGAGATGACTAGGAGATGGATATCAAATATTCCAGTGTTTTTTCAGACAAATGATAAGCAGGCTATTCAAAGCACAGCAGTAAAAGTGGCTCTCTCCATTTCCTAGTGCTTGACCTTTACACATTCACCATTATGAAGACAATTGAGATAGTCAGAGCACAAAGTGAAAGGGGACATTGTCAATAGGAAAACTCTGCAAGCATTGTCAGTGATAGTTATTACCTCTTATGTAAATACACAGGAAGTGACTTGTAGATATATAAGATTGGATTTTTGGAAGAGAAAAGAAATTAGTACCTTCTTCTAGAATAAAAGTATACCAGGGTAATTATATTGTTTTACCAAAACTCAAAGATAGTGCTCTACTTGTTTCTGACATGATATTTTCTAATATCCAGATGTTATCAGGTTTCAGGCTTATCTTTATATTTCTATTATTTCTGACTTAGATGTATAGCCTGGTTTGCTTTCTATTTTTATAATAAAGACCCCTTTCAAAACAACAAGGGGAGGAAGGAGTTTCTTTGGTTACAGGTCCTAAACACAGTTCATAAAAATAAATACCCAGTAACAATGCCCAGTAACACATGACTAAGAATTTTTGTGTCGTCATTCTGTCAGAAGGATAAACTCTGAAGTTCTCATTCACACTGCCTTTCTTCCCTCAGGGACCATTTCCTAGAAAACATTCTCACTCCTTGAATTCATTTGTCACCTCTGCAATTCCTTTTCCAGGGATTGGCTCAAATAACAATACCACACAGCACCAACTTTAGTTACTATAATTGTCATTTATATGTTCCCCTGCTTACTTAAAATTACTGTTGTCATTTCCTCCTCTCTGATCCATTCTAGCACTTTCTTTCTGGCATTCTTTTGTTCCTTCTGCAACTGGACATTTTTGCAGATTTATTTATCATTTTATTCTATTTCCTACTTTCTTTTTTAAGTATATTTCACTATTATATATTTAGTATATTTATATTGTATAAAGTAGAGAGATATTTATGAAAAATTAAAATATTTGTCCTAAAAAGAGCAGAAGTCATTGAAGCAACACCAATAAATGGATTCATGACACGAACTCTGTGAACATATATAAGAGAAATGCACACAACAGCAAGGACTGCTAATCTAAAAGAAGGGAGCTCAGTAGAGATGAACTTGTCATTTCAACTACTATAAAGAATAAATTGCTGGAGCATCTACTTTGAGCATAATCAGTGAGTAGGCCACGATTTCATAACTGACCGGAGCCATTTTACAGGAAACATTAAATTTCGGGGACCAGGTAAGAAGTGTGTATTTTATCTTAAGTGGAAGCTGGACAATGCACATATCTATTCAGGTAGAGGACATAAGGGAAATCACAACTTTAAAGGATCTCTCTGTCTGCACTGAAACATTGGAATTTTATAGAATTATGTGCTGCTGCCTATATGGTAGTAAGAAAGTTATGACAAGATAAAGGAGCAGTGTGCATACAGAGACCAGAGATGGATAAATCACTCTACATGAGAGGACTGATAAAATGCAGAGCTAGGTGTCACTAAATGAAACATTTTGCCCTATACTGTCGAAGATTCTTTTACTTTTCATCTCTTTGATCCTCAGCGTGACTGTGCCCTGTCATTCACATCTCATGCTAATATCAGTGGAACAGGGACTTTCTTCTATCAAATCATGTTACATCAATTGCAAAAACCATACTCTTTCAAAAATTATTCAAAGTAGAAAGTAACTTATGTCCTTTAACTCAATTTCCTTTGTTCTGTTAACTCTTAGAGAAATGTACAATTCCAGTATTCTTCACTGGACTCTTTAACTAAACTGTTGCAATAAACCTATAGTCTTTTATCCAGGAATTGTCTCCTTTTCAATGCTGGGAAAATCTTCATTATGTCTCTTTTTCCTTATCATAATGTCTCTAATGTTATTGGTGTTATGACAGTCATGAAAGGTCTCTTTCCTTACCCCGATAAAGTCTCTCCAGCAGAGGAGTCACTGACCTCTTCAACTTTCTTTGAAATTGTATTCATTCCTTGTATGAGTAATATATAATTGTTTCAGTAGACTTTACACTTAGAATTATTTTAGTTCACAGTCAAAATGTAAAGACAGTAGAAGGATATCTCACCCAGCTCTTGTTTCTAGAAATTACAGACTCTATTCTGTCAACACCCCACATCATGCATACCACACTTATTAAAATTGATGAATCTACATTGATGATTAGTTATGGACCCAAAGTCACTTCACACCAAGATTCACTATGAGTATAGAATACTCTACAGATTTTGAAAAATGTCTCATATACATATAACATTATAGTAGAGTACAAACAAAGTTTACTCTTCAAATACACCTCTCTTCTCTTCCTTTTTAATCCATTTGGTCCTCAGATCTTAGGAATTACTGCTTTTTGCTGCCTCTAAGGTTTTGGCTTGTACAGAATTTCATATTTTTGGAAATACTATAAATAAATCCTTTGATGGGTTTCCAGCACTTCGCGAAACCACTTTAAAGTTCTATAACTATATGATCTGATACCTCATTTTTATAACACAACATTTTCTACTAGCTATATAACCAGTTACATATTTGTGTCAAACACACACACACACACACACACACGCACACGCACACGCACACGCACACGCACACACACACACACACACACACACACACACACCACAGAGAGAGAGCGAGAGACAGAGAGACAGAGAGAGAGTCATGATGAGAGAGAATGAAAAGGCAACAAGTGGATACACATGAACACACATATACATATACACATACACACACACATACACACACACACATACACACACACACATATACACACACACATTTATATATATCCTCAGAATCATGACTCAATGAACCTTATACCTTATATTGGTGCTGTTTTTAGTATTCTGCCAGGTAAACATATAATGGATTAAAAACTAATTGTATGTCAGTTTTGTTGATATGTCTACTCAACATTCGGTAATTTTATAATTGAGTTGCTTTTGTTATCAATGCTCTTTTAAGAGTCAATTGAATATTTTGGTTTACACACTATTACATTTGTATTGCCAGCATTTTTTAAATGAAAGTTATTGTTTTATTTTTTCTTATATATTTCACTGAAAAGAGTATAATAGTGTCAGTGAAGTTCTGATTGCTAAATATTTGTTTTAGATGTCAATTTCTTTTTTTTATTAGATATTTTCTTTATTTACATTTAAAATGTTATCTCCTCTACTGGTTACCCCTCTGAAAAAATATAAAAAAAAAAACAAAAACAAAAACAAAACACAAAACCTGTTCCTTCCCCCCACCCCCTGCTCACCAACCCGTATTCTCCCACTTCCTGGCCCTGGTATTCCCCTACACTGGGGCATAAACCTTCACAGGATCAAAGGCCTCTCTTCCCATTGATGATTGACTAGGCCATCCTCTGCTATACATATGCTGCTGAAGTCATGAGTACCACCATGTTTACTCTTTGGTTGATGGTTTGGTCCCTGGAAGCTCTGAGGGTACTAGTTAGCTCTTATTGTTGTTTGTCCTAAGGGGCTGCAAACCCTTCAGCTCCTTGGGTACTTTCTATAGCTCCTTCATTGAGGACCCTATGGTCAGTCCAATGGATGGTTTTAAGTCTCTACTTCTGTATTAGTTGGCACCAACAGAGTATCTCAAGAGATAACTATATCAGGATCCTGTCAACCAGCACTTGCTGACATCCACAATAATGTCTGGGTTTGATGATTGAATATGGAAAGGAATCCCAGGTAGAACAGTCTCTGGATTGTCCTTTTTTTAATCTCTGCTCCATGGTTTGTCTCTGCAACTCCTTAGAAGCGTATTTTGTTCCCCCTTCTAAGAAGGAATGAAGCATGCCCACTTTGGTCTTGCTTCTTTTGAGTTTCTTGTGGTTTGTGAGTTGTATTTTGGGTATTCTGAGCTTCTGGGCTAGTATCCACTTATCAGAGAGTGCATGCCATATGTGTTCTTTTGTGATTGAGTTACCTCACTCAGGATGATATTCTCCAGATCCATCAATTTCCCTAAGAATTTCATAAATTCATTGTTTTTAATAGCTGAATAGTACTCCATTATGTAGATGTATCATATTTTCTGTATCTATTCTTCAATTGAGGGACATTTGGGTTGTTTCCAGTTTCTGGCTAGCCTGGAACACATAGGCACAGGAGAAATTTTTCTGAACCAAACACCAATAGCTCATGCTCTAAGATCAAGAATTGACAAATGGGACCTCATAAAATTACAAAGATTCTTTAAGGCAAAGGACACTGTTAATAGGACAAAATGGTAATCAACAGACTGGAAAAAGATCTTTACTAGTCCTATATCTGATAGAGGACTAATATCCAATATATAGAAAGAACTCAAGAAGTTAGACTCCAGATAATTAAATAACCCTATTAAAAATGGGGTACAGAGCTAAACAAAGAATTCTCAACAGAATATCAGATGGTTGAGAAGTACCTAAAGAAATGTTCAACATCCTTAGTCATCAGGGAATTGCAAATTAAAACAACCTTGGGATTCCACCTCAGTCAGTATGGCTAAGATCAAAAACTCAGGTGACAGCAGATGCTGGAGAGGTTGTGGAGAAAGAAGAACACTCCTTCATTGCTGATGGGATTGCAAACTGGTACAACAACTCTGGAAATCAGTTTGGCAGTTCCTCAGGAAATTGGACATATTACTACCAGAGGACCCAGCTATACCATTTCTGGGCATATACCTAGAAGATGCTCTAACATATAATAAGGACACATGCTCCACTATGTTCATTGCAGCTTTATTTATTAGCTTGCTTTCTAATGGAACACAGGACTGTCAGCCCAGGGATAGTACCACCCAAAATGGGCCCTTCTACTTTCTTCACTAATTGAGAAAATGCCTTACAGCTGGATCTATATTGGCATTCCTCAAAGGAGGCTCCGCTCTCTGTGATAATTTCAGCTTGTGTCAAGTTGACACACAAAACTAACCAGTACAACTGGTCCCTTGTCAAATAGACACACAAACACATCATTATTAAGCTTTGAACCTTACCTTTTTATTCATCCCCACGATCTAAATAACTTTAAAAGTCCCAAAGTTTCAATCCCTTTAAAATATCCAATTCCTTTTGAAATTCAAATTATTTTAACTCTGGGATCCACCAAAATACTTTCTTACTTCAAGAAGGAAAAATATCAGACACAGTTACAATCAAAAACAAAATCAAACTCAAACCATTCAATGTCTGGGATGGATCCATTCACTATGTTCTGGGCTCCTCAAAGTGTTTGGGTCACTTCTACAGCACTGCCCTTTGTAGAACACACCTGTCTTCTAGACTGCAACTGACTGTACTCTACTGCTGCTGCTGCTGTTCTTGGTAGTCATCTCATGGCACTGGCATCTCTGAAACACTGCTGTCTTCTGCTGCAAATGGACTGCACTTTCACAAATAGCCTCTCATAGGCTCTTTTCATGGTAATAAGCCTTAGCTTCTCTGCATGACTCCTTCAGTCCTGAGCGTTCAACTGCCACTGAGTCTACACTCTCACCAATGGCCTCTCCTGGCCTCTCACAGTGCCAAGCATCAACTGCTACTCCTTCATGTTTTAAAATCAATACCTCCTGGATGACTATTGTACATTACCAAGTCACCTTCACATCTTGTAGTATGCTTGAGCAAAATGTCAGTAGAAGTAGAAACCATGGGAAATCAGAAACACTAGACAAAGTTAATGAATTGTGTGGGTTATATACTTATTATAATTTTTCAAGTGAAATATTTTCTATAATTATGTACTTAGTACACTAATATGATATTAGTCCATTAATTTGAATGCAAAAAAATTGCATTTTTTTCTTATAGGTAGATATTCTATGTATTAGTTTCCATGTGTGTATCTATGTATGCATGAATGTATGTGTTTGGTGTGTGTGTGAATGTATGTGTATGTGTGTGTTTGAATATATGTGTCTGTCTACCTCCCCTAATGCCCCATTGTCCCCTTTCTCTGTATGTGTTTGTGTGTGTGTATGTGTGTGTGCATGCAGGCCATGAGTAGAGAAAGGAGACTATGGCAGTAAAGTAAGAGATCTTAAGGAACACAAAGGTATTTTAAAAAGGACAATAATAGAAGCCTGTGATATGAAGGCAGAAAAATGTTGCCCTAGGGGGAGAAGCATGATGTGAATGATGAAAGCATGAGAGATAATGGAAAGAGATAACAACAAAACCTAGAGGCATAAATGCCTGAAAAGACCATAATAGAACTCATTAACTCAGATGCAAAGTTCAAAACAATCAGTTCTACCAATATCTTGGAAAGACATAAGAATAACACACTTATATGGTGCTTTGGGTCTTAAGAAGAAAATTTCTCTAGTAATTTATATATTTAACCACATTAGAGTTCTATGTTCTGATACCAAAATTGGTTGGATTGCCAAGGAAAATTCAGGCTTCTTTTGAAAAGGTGAGAGGAAGAAGTGTTTTATTCCAAAAAACATCCATAAGATGACTAATGAGTATGTTTCTACCCTAATGAAAGTGATTTATATGTAAGAGAAAAAATAATACAATGCTTGACAATTTTTTTTAGAAGTTTTACAATATTTTTAAGCTAATCAATTTGGTACTGAAGGAAGTCTGTGTTAATTTGTAAGTCAAACTTTAGAAATTTGTATCCAGTTAGTCAATGGGATAAATGTTAAACTTGTTACAATATATATCTTGCTTTATTATTTTAAACTTGGATAGGTATTTGTAATTATAAGCAAATGGTATGAGATATGTTGATAATATGAGGATGCCAGTTGTTTCAATGAAATTACATGAATCTTTTAAATTTTTCATATCTATTGTTTTGTGTCCATTTGTTGATTTTTGATTTTGGTGTAAAATATAATGCTTTGAATAAGCTATTTTTAATTGGATATAAGTCATTTGACTTCTGTGTTTACAAAATTTTATGAATCCTCTACTGAAATATTTTAATTAAGGTTTATGAAGTGCTTATATAATGATAAGGATTATAATAAACATCCTTTTGCAAGTAATCAGTCCACATTGTCTACAAATTTATTCTAACTGCCATGAAAATTAAACATATTGTCTTCAGAACAATTTACTGTCTCATGTATACTTTTCTGTACACTTTCCATATTGTCTTAATTCTTTGTAGAAGACAGAGTTTTATCCAACTAATAGTCAAGTAAGTTTAAAGAGTGAATTTAAAATATTACCATTAAAGTCTACTATATCTACAATGCCTGGGTGAAAAGTGTATCTCTCAGTGAATTAATTTTACATCTTTTCTCTTTAATTCTGTTTCAAGTCTTCCTAGAATTTTATACAATATGTTCAGAACTGTCTCTCAAAATATTATTTATTCAAGTGCATTAGTACTTCAACAGTAGCTTTAATATTTTAATATATTTGTTGTTGAACTATCTCATGAAGAAAACCAGTTGCAATGATAATTTAGTACACATTTTTATGACTAGATCATAAAAGATGATCACATAAGTGCATAAATCATAATCCCTATGTATATAGAATTCAATTTTCAAATATCTGGGTAAGTACATTAGGTAATTTTCTATATAACCAACTTCTGCCATTAAATTTTTATAACTGTTTTTCATAGATATCAAGACTGTTATTTTGTAATTCCATGGGGCATCTCTAGGTAAAGGTGAGGACACCTGATAAATCCCAGCTTGTATAAGTACTTTATTTAGCCCCTTGAAGACTTAGTTCCCTGTGCTTCAGTTAAGAGTCTATGAAAAAAAGAAAAGAAAAATTAAAAAAAAAATAAACTGGATAGTGGAGGACCTACAGTTGGGCAGTAAGATGTAATAGGATCAAAAAAAGAAAGTCTATGAAATATCCTAGATCTCCATCCTTTATTCTTCTTAGAGTAGTATTCAACATTCCAAAGAGGGCTCCTATGGTATGAACTTCTCTGAAATATTATGGAGAATCTGTCCAAGGTTTTTAATTTAGAGTTGTATATTTGGTTATGCTTTTGAGAGCTGATGAACTTGAGTTGTAAACCAATACTACATTGACTTCACTAATCAATAAAGAGAAATGGATTTATTACTACACTGAAGTCATCTTCCTTAATTAGAGAGGGGGGAACCCTCAAATCTACCTAACACTAACTAAAGAGCACAGGAAAAAAAATATATCTTAAAGGCAGCAGTTAAACGTAAGACTGGTGAACAATAGACTGACTTTGTCACTTTCCAAAGGGAATAGCAGCAATTTGTGGGTGGATATGATCATCTTAATGTCTTAGGAAAGTAAAAACAATAGATGGATAGATGTATGTATATATGTATGTGTATATATATATATATATGTATATGAATTAAATGTAAAATATTTAAATTCTGATATTAAAATATTTCCTTTATATATTAAGGCATTGTAGAGTCATTTGAATATTTCTTTCTATGACTGACAGATGTAAAAAAGAAAATGGAGGGAAATGTTCTATAATAAGAATGTGGTCAAACTTTAAACAGAAGGAAGAAAAGGTTGCCTTTTTCATCACAATTGAAAAGATTGAAGCTATACACTGGTTGGAAAAAATATGTCTGAGAAATATATATATATATATATATATATATATATATATATGTATATATATATATATATATATATATATATATATACTAGAAAGAACAAATACTGCATGATAGAATCTAAAGAAACATCAAGAAAAACCAATTTTATTTTTGACAACCACTTTGAGTATATTTTCTCATTTCTAAGAAACAAAAGCACACCTAAGACCTATTTCTGTGACTCAAAAGGAAATGGGGAGACTTCTGAAGCAACACTGAAAAATCATCATTCAGTTTGCCATTGGAATCCTAGAAGCATAGCAGTAGATAAAAATATAAGTATATAAATGAAAGGAAGTCCACATCAATTTGCCCAGAATAAGTATATTACAGATATGACAGACAGAAGTGGACTTTCTCCTCTTCAGACAATGATAAAATTAAGCTGGAAGTTGTTTCTCTTTATCCCCTTTTGATCCTGTTTATTGATGGAAAAATTCTACCAATAGATTTTTTAGTTCATATACTTTGGGTGCTAACTACTGACATAAAGAAATTATTTCTTATAGATTATAAATAAAAACATGTTACCTTGTATACATGTTTTTATATTCCCTTCTCTGAAACAATTGTGTTTTTCCCCTCCATGGTCTTTCATTGACAACTGTAGAAAACACTTTGAAAACAGGATAAATATAACTAAGAATCATTTATGAAGGTCTCCTGTATTCCAAGATCAAGGTTCCACTACTGATCATGAGCGTGTTCATGCATTTGAATATCTTCTGTGATGAATTCTCTCTACACTACTTTTTGTACTGAGAAATCAGGTTATAAAATGTTTGTTTGTTCCTAGACGTGATGATCCATGCCTTCAATCCTTATACAGGAGGAGCAGAGGTAAGTGGATATTTTGTGAAATCAAGGCCAGCTAGATCTACATAAGGAGTATCAGGCCAGCCAAGGATATATAACAAGATTGTCTCAAAATAAAAATCTTATCTATTGGTATTTTGTGTTTCATTTTCAAAATATAATTTTTATTTGTCACTACTCAAAATATGGATTTATACAGATTCTTGAATTGCAGTTCATACTTGTCAGCTTGCTCCTGTTTACCACCAGTCATGACTAGCAGAATTTCCAGAACTAATACCTCCAACACTGAGCTCCAAGTGTTTTGCCAATTCACACTTATCTCTTCATCATTTAATTCTTCAAAGACATCACAAGGCAGATAAATGTACTGGCAAGCCTTTTTTGTGTCTTTCCCATTTCCCTCAAGTTATTTATCTCTGCTTCATGGGTTGTGAGTTCTAAAACCTTGTTCTGGATCTGGCAGGGCTAAAGAACTTGAACATATGATGTCTTTCATATCTATTTGTTGTCTATTTTAATTACAGTACCACAAAGTTTTATATTCTTTTGAACAACCAAAACAATTAGGCTTTTAAAAAGATATGCAGGCTTATCAAAAAAAAAAAAAAAAAAAGGCAGTAAAACTTCAGTGTCTGTTTAGGATAGCTTCAACAGGTATTTTATTTTTGTCATTCAGTTAAATAATATGCAAAGGATGGTGTATTAGTGCAAGGGAATTATATTTATCTTTATTTTATACAGTAAACAAGACATGATGGAAATGCAAAAAATGAGTTTTTCTTTTTAAAAGATCAGTGTGAAATTAGTTTTAATAAAAAGAGTTTTCAATCTTCAGAAACTTTGAATACCTTGTCATACATATCTTCACTTGCTTCATTAGAGTCACACCAAAGAATTTTATATTATCTGTGACTATTGTAAAAGTGTTGTTTCCCTAATTTCTTTCTCGACCTGTTTATCCTCTCAGTAGAGGAAGTCTACTAATTTGTTTTAGTTTATTTTATATCCAGCCACTTTGCTGATGTTGTTAATCAGATTGAGGAGGTCTCTGGAGAAATTTTTGATATCACTTAAGTATACTATCATTTCATCTACAAATAGTGATAGTTTGACTTCATCCTTTCCCTTTGACCTCCTTTTATTGTCTAATTGCTTTGGCTAGGACTTCAAGTACTATATTGATTACATAGGGAGAGAGTGGGCAGCCTTGTCTCGTCCTTGATTTTAGTGGGATTGCTTAAAGTGTCTGTCCATTTAGTTTTATTTTGGCTACTGGTTTGCTGTATATTGCTTTTATTATGCTTAGGTATGATTAAATTCCTGAATTTAATCATAATAATTCCTTAATTCCTGATCTTTCCAAGAATTTTACCATGAAGAGGTGTTGAATTGTGTCAAATGCTTTCTCTCATCTAACAAGGTGATCATGGCTTTTTTGTTTTGTTTTGTTTTGTTTTGTTCTTGAGTTTGTTTATATATTGGACTATGTTGATGGATTTCCATAATTGAGCCATTTCTGCATTCCTGGGAAGATGGAAAGATCTCACATGCTCATGGCTTGGCAAGATTACTATAGTAAAAATTGTTATCTTGCCAAAAGCAATCTACAGATTCAATGCAATCCCTATCAAAAGTCCAACTCAATTCTTCACAGAGTTAGAAAGAGCAATTTGCAAATATATTTGGAGTAACAAAATCCCAGGATAGTAAAAACGATTCGGAATAATAAGAAACTTCTGGGGGAATCACCATCTCCCACCTCAATCTGAACTAAAGATCAGTAGTGATTAAAAACTGCATGGAATTGGTATAGAGATAGGCAGGAAAATCAATGGAATAGAATTGTAGACCCAGAATTGAACCCAGACCTATGGTTACTTGATATTGACAAAGGATCTTTTTTAGTAGAAAAAAGACAGTATTTTCAACAAATAGTGCTGGTTCAACTGTCAGATAGCATGTAGAAGAATGCAAATTGATCAATTCTTATCTCCTTGTATATAGCTCAATTCCAAGTGGATCATGGACCTTCACATAAAACCAGATACTCTGAAACTAATAGAATAGAAAGTGAGAAGAGCTTTGAGCACATGGTCACAGGGGAAAATTCTCTGAACAGAACACCAATGGCTTATGCTCTAAGGTCAAGAATTTACAAATGGGACCTCATAAAATTGCAAAGCTTCTCTAAGGCAAAGGATACTGTCAATAGGACAAAACAGCAACCAACAGATGGTTGGTTTACCAATCCTACATTTGATAGAATGCTAGTATCCAATATATACAAATTTCTCAAGAAATTAGACTCCATATAATCAAATAACTCTTTGTATAGAGTACAAAGTTAAAAACAAAAAGGGCTATCATTTGAAATTTAGTAAAGAAAATACCTAAAAAAAAAGAAAAAAGAAAAAAAGAAAAAAGAAAGAAAAGGCTTCCACTAGAGAGTATGTAAATGTCACAGAGATTGATGTAAGCACTTTCCTCTGAAATAAACTACACATATTATAAATACTATATTATAAATATATTTTTACTATATTTTATTATAATACTATATTATAAATAAAGTATACATATTATAAATACAAAAAAAAAGAATTCTCAAAATAGGAAACTCAAATGTTTGAGAAGCACCCACAGAAATGTTCAACATCTTTAGTTATCAGGGAAATGCAAATCAAAACAAACCCTGAAATTCCACCTCACACCAGTCAAAATGGCAAAGATCAAAAACTCAGATAACAGCAGATGCTGGCAAGGATGTGGAGAAAGAGCAACACTCTTCCTTTGCTGGTTGGATTGCAAACTGCTACAACCACTCTAGAAATCAGTCTGGCTGTTCCTCAAAAAATTGGACATAGTATTACCTAAGGACCCAGCTATACCACTCTTGAGCATATACCCAGAAGATGCACCAACATGTAATAAGGACACATGCTCCCCTATGTTCATAACCATCATATTTATAATAGCCAGAAACTGAAAAGAACACATATGTCCCTCAACAGAGGCGTGAATACAGAAAATGTGGTACATTTACACAATGCACTACTACTCAGCTATTAAAAACAATGAATTTATGAAATTCTTAGGCAAATGGATGGAACTAGAAATTATCATCCTGAGTGAGGTAACCCAATCACAAAAGAACACACATGGTATACACTCACTGATAAGTGGATATTAATCCAGAAGCTAAGAATACCCAAGACACTATCCACAAACCACAAGAAACTCAAGAAAAAGGAAGACCAAAGTGTGGATACTTTGATATTTCTTAGAAGGAGGAACAAAATACCCATGAAAGGAGTTACAGAGACAAAGTATGGAGCAGAGACTGAAGGAATGACAGTCCAGAGACTGCCCCACCTGGGGATCCATCCTATATATAATCACCAAACAAAGACACTATTGTGGATGCCAACAAATGCTTGCTGACAGGAGCCAGATATAGCTGTTTCCTGAGAGGCTCTGCCAGTGCCTGATAAATACAGAAGTAGATGCTCACAGCCATCCATTGGACTGAGCACAGAGTCCTCAATCAAGGAGCTAAAGAAAGGACCCAAGGAGTTGAAAGGATTTGTAGCCCCAACAATATGGACTAACTAGTACCCTAGGGCTCCCAAGGACTAAACCATCAACCAAAGAGTACACATTGTGAGACTCATGGGTCCAGCTCTTTATTTAGCAGGGGATGACCTTAGTGGGTATCAATGGGAGAAGAGGCTCTTAGTCCAGTGAAGGCTCAATGTTCCAGTGTAAGGGAATTCGAGGGAGGTAGGAGTGGGTAGATGGGTGTGGCCACACCTTTCTAGAAGCAGGAGGAGGGGTCATTGAATAGGGGGTTTCTAGAGGGTAGAAATTGGGAAAGTTGATAACATTTGAAATGTAAATAAATAAAAAATCCATTCAAAAAATAAAAAAAAAATTGAAAAATTCAAGAATAGAGTAAGACTATATTATACAGAAGGATTCTATATACAGATTGCTTTAATATTCTTTCTAAAAATTAAAAAAAAATCAGCAGAGAAATAATATAGTCCTGAATAATATTTGAAAAGTATTTAAATTAGTTATTACTGATGTATAACTTTTCATCTTAAATATAGTTTATGTATTTATCAAATTGATGTCAGAGATAAGAAATAAGTTCCATTATTTCACTAAAAATCTACCGTGTGGAGTAGATTGGTCTTATTTTTCATTTGTTGGTTGATGAATAATTTTCTCTCCGGTTTGAAAACACTTCTGATCATCTGCTCTAAACAACCTATCAGCACATGATATGAATTTTTAAAAACATATATGAAATCATCCCAAATGGATGCCTTAATATAGGCAATCTCATTGACCGAAGATTCTCTGAGAGCCTATTTAAATTTTCCTCAGAGAAATCAGTGGTTTAGTGTATGTGGTTACACTAAATCGTTCCAGTCCCAGTTGGATTAATGAGAGCCATAGCTAGAGGAAGCACATGAGTGCATCATGACCTTGGAAGAAGAAGTTGAATTCTAACTCCTGATAGGAGGCATATAACAGTGAACCTTAAGGCTTCCCAAGTGTGAGGATAGCTTTTTCTCTTTCTCTGATTTTAGCAAAAGAGTAGACTGGAGCTAAAAAATCATTTCCATCCTGAAAATTCTTAGCTTTCAATATTTTCTCTGTCATAACTTTGTTAATCAAAGACCTGAGAAAACATGGAGATTGTGCCTTCCTTTAATGTCTGCTTAGCACTTTCTCTGCTCAAGAACCAACTTGTACTTACTCATTTTTGTGTGAAAAATTTTTAAAATAATTGGTCTCTGAATAATTTTTGCAAGTATGTCAAATTTTGATTAACATTTAACTTTTTGAAATCAAAATATATCTACCTAATTTTCTTCAACTCTCTCTCTCTCTCTCAAATTCATGGCTTATTTATAATTAATCATATATATATATATATATATATATATATATATATATATACACACATATATAAGTACGTATATGTGTATCCAGTCCTAATTATATAAGTAAACATGTCCATTATCTATAAGTAATTTCTAGATTGCTCACTTAATGTCAGTTATCAAATTTTAGGCTCCTCCGTGGGCTAGCTTCATTTTCCCACCCCCCAATAATGCCTAGTTGGTCACACCTTTCTCCTACAATTGTATGATAATATTTCCCCCACTTTTGGTATCATATTTTTTGATACCCTTTTTGTTCAGGGCTTATTTGGGTAACCATGATGATAAAACTTCATGAATTTAACTTTTCCGACTTTTCTAGGAAATACAATCCTACTTCCTCTAACTCTTTTTCTTTCTTTCTTTCTTTCTTTCTTCCTTTCTTTTTATTAGATATTTTATTGATTTATATTTTAAACGTTATTCCCTTTCTTTATTTCCCCTCCGAAAAACCCCTATACCATCACCTCCTCCCCACCCACTCCTGTTTCCCTGTCCTGGCATTCACCTACATTGGGGCATCAAGCCTTCTCAGGACCAAGGCCTCTCCTCTTCTCCCATTGATATGCAACTAATCCATCCTCTGCTACATATGCAGCTGGAGCTTTGGGTCTTTCCATGTGGTGTATGTACTCTTTGATTGGTTGTTTAGTCTCTGGGAGCTCTGAGGGTACTGGTTCCTTCATGTTGTTCCTCCTATGGGGCTGCAAACTCCTTCATCTCCTTGGGTCCTTTCTCTAGCTCCTCCATTAGGGACCCTGTACTCAGTCCAATGGTTAGCTGAGAGCATCCATCTCTGAATATGTCAAACACTGGTAGAACCTCTGAGGAGACAGCTATATCAGGCTCCAGTCAGCAAGTACTTGTTGGCATCCACAATAGTATCTTTGTTTGGTGACTGTATATGGGATAGATTCCCAGGTGGGGCAGTCTCTGGATGGCCTTTCCTTCAGTCTCTGCTCAACACTTTGTCTCTACATCTCCTCCCATTGGTATTTTGTTTCCACTTTGTAACCTCCCTGTGAGAGGGCGGATTCTTCACATTCCTGCCTGCCAGTTAACCACACCTCTCTGCCCACCTCCTGCTAATTGCCACACCTCTGTCCAGGTTCCGGTTAAGCTGGAAGTCCTGCCTTCAGAGACTGAAGAAGAAGTTGCTGATTGTTCTAGGTGGCTGACGAACTTGTGGGAGTGGTTTTGCCTTTCTTATCCCAGCGGTTTGCTTTTTATATTATCATTATGGAATGAAAGATGGCTGTATAAATCACTTGTCTGAGTTGGCCAATATTTTTATCCTTTACGCTCATTAAAGGTAACATATATGGCTTGCCATATCTCTTTATCTCTTTTCAGAATACCCATGGGTAATTGTGGCAGCTGGACTGCTACACCACTTCTAAGAAGGACCAAAGTATCTATACTTTGGTCTTCCTTCTTCTTGAGCTTCATTTGGTTTGTGAATTGTATCTCCTGTACTCTGAGCTTCTGGGCTAATATCCACTTATCAGTGAGTGTATACCATGTGTGTTCTTTTGTGATTGGGTTATCTCACTCCGGATGATATTTTCTAGTTCCATTCATTTGCCTAAGAATTTCATGAATTCATTGTTTTTAATTGCCGTGTAGTATTCTCCTGTGTAAATGTACTACACTTTCTGTATCTATCTGGGTTCCTTACAGCTTCTGGCTACTATAAATAATGCTGCTATGCACATAGTGGACCATGTGTCCTTGTTACAAGGTGGGGCATGTTTTGTATACATGCCCAGGAGTGGTATTGCTGGGTCTTCAGGTAGTACTATGTCTAATTTTCTGAGGAACCTTCAAACTAATTTCCAGAGTGGTTGTACCAGCTTGCAATCCCACCAGCAGTCAAGGACTGTTCACTTTTCTCCACATCCCTCACCAGCATCTGCTGTCACCTGAATTTTGTATCTTAGACATTCTGACTGGTCTCAGGTAGAATATCTAACTCTTTCAGTCTATCTTTCCCTGCTCCAAGATTTTCCCTGAGCCTTAATAGTAGGAGCTTTGGTGTAAATGAATCTGTTGGGGTTGTGAACAACAGGAATCCTTGTTCTGTGAATTTTGATCAAGTATAGTTTTCTATAACTGTCTCTGGTTGATGAGGAGATGTTTACACTGGGGCATCCAGGCTTCATAGGACCAAGGACTTCTCCTCAGTTCTTGTTGAAGACCAATCCTAATCGTGGGCTTTAAAAAGAAGTGTTTCACAGTACATAAAACACTGGAAAGTTAGTTCTGTTTATCAAGAGTGTGTTCTAGCCTGTATATACTTCGGTGAGTTATTCAAACCTGGATTATTACAGAGTAAGTTCCTGACTCGGTGTTGCCTCAATTACAGGAACTTTTTCCTCTTTTGCTTATCTTCCATGGTCTTATATACATCTGATTCTCTCCAGCTGTGAGTGCCCACTTCAAGCTTTCCAGCTTGCAGAACTACAAACTAAATGAACAAAGAAAGAACATGTTCTGATTACTCTTATGTAGCATCAGGAAATGCACAAAATTTGTGTAAGTCCATTCATTATTCTCTGTCCATTTAAATTTGTTAGAAAACTCTGAATGAGGATGTAATATAAAGCAAGATGTACTAAAAGTTTCAAATCAAAGGGATAGTGATTTGCCTTGAAAAAGTAAGCACAATATTTTCTTTTGAGCACTCCATATTGTTGTCTCTGGTATCTACCACTAAATATACTTCTAAAATAATTTGGACACAGAGCATCTATTAATTAGCTAAATGAATATAAGTACAACCTTGTAAGGAAACATGAAAACAGGAGAATTTAAAACACATTGGCTACTCAAGCCAACTTTGGTGTTATTGCTGTGCAGTTAAGTAAATCATCAATTAGACTTTACTAATTCCATTTATATAAGGTCAAACCATGTCCAAATTTTGCCAAAATATTGCATTTTGATAATTTCTTTTACTAAAAACTCCAACACTGTCTAGCCATTAATCAAATGGTGAATGTAGTTGTTATTGTTGCATTTCCTTAGAATTTATATTCTGAAATTTGATCTCTCACTTAGAATATCTGACTTACTCCTGTAAACATTCCATGAATGTTATAATGTAGGTTGTGTTTGTAGCTATGACTTTAGTCACATTAGAAAATTTTTTTTTATTTTTTTTCTTTTAAAACATTAAGCATAGAACAGAGAGATCTTTAATTAGTTATCTTGGATGCTTGTATCATTCTAGTTTCAAAAGATTAAACCATTTTATAAAAAAGTGATTTTAAAGAATGACTTATAGATTTAACTTGATTTATAGTTTTATTTTTTTCTTCAAGAAATAACCATCCAAAGTGTGCATTGCAATTGAATTATATAATTTAAGGATCTCTCACATGTGCTGGTGGTCACTTGAATTGTAAGTCAGTTCAGTTCCTGTTTCCTCTCCAATGTACTTTTTCATAGACATTACTTTATGGAGTGACAAGATTCTGACTACTGCACATATTTCTCTATAACTACAATTGTAAATGAGCAGCCAACTATTCCATATTAAAACCCCTTGTATTAAACTGGGACAATAACTTGACTCAAACATTTTGGAATGCCATACCAAACTCTCCAGGCTCTGGCTTTCAGTAGCTTTAGAGTTTTCATTGATGATTTTTCAAGAGCATATTGGGGCATATTTCTAGAATAGTACCACATTCTTGATATCTTTAAAGTAGGCTGGAAGATCAAATATCTTAATGACTGGACTTTGGTGGGATACAATTACAAAGTACCACTCAAATTTTGATTCTTGCAGCAGATTTATATGAACCACATATCCTTTCATACTTACAAGGTTATTTTTATGAGATCTCCTAATAGTACATATATATGTATATGTATATTATATATCCCATCATATATTCCAAAATAAATTTTGTGTATGAATTTACTTATATTTATATTTGTTTATAATAAAACACTTCTATCAAAGAACTTCTGGTTATCTCTCAGTACCACTTGAAAGATGATATAATTTGAAAAAAGTTCCCTTTATTTTACTTTGCTTTAATGTACAGAATTTTATATAGTAAATTACTTAGAAACTACATATTTGTCTTCAGAATGTATAGAGTTGTCAAAGAAATTTGTGTTGACATTAATTTAACTGACACTCTCAATAAATAACCTAGAAAGAGATTTGGAAAAAATTTGTTATCCTTTGAATAGCATGTTTACCTGTCTGTGACTTTCATGGTTGTTATGTAGGCATCTAAAGAGAGCTTACCACACAGTTTTGAAGTTGTTTGTTATTAGACTCAACAATTTTTTAAGCTCTTATATATAGAAAGCAAATCACAAAGCATTACAAGGTGCAAATCCCTGATGCACAAACTGCACTCGTTTTACATTTGGTACATAGCTGACATCATTGGAGCAAATAGAAGAATCTAATCCAAAAGCCTCAAATATGTCCCTGTTGCTTTACTCATAAGATAGGAATGTTCACTTCCTCCAGACTGTATTATTTGAGTTGCATAAGGATCACTATATTATAAGCATTTAAAATCCTCTTCTCTTAAAATGAATCGTGTCATTCTTCAGGTTTTCATTGTATTTCCATGCTCTCCAAATTTCTATCAGCTCAATATTCTTAAGAATTTATCTTTAGGGGATTTAGGAGTGAATAGTGTTTGAAGGGCAAATATCTGGACAAGGATATTATTTCATGTTAAAAATAATGTCTTATCACACTTTGCAAAGATAATGGGGAGGAATGATTCATGGACTCTCAATCTTCTTCAAAAGAAGAGTAAATTAAAAGTTCCTTAAAAGACTTTAAAATTGGTCATATTAAATTTCTATTAATGTTAGAGTGACTGGGAGCACTTGTATTATGATATAAAATATTACCCAGTATGCAAAGTATATTTCTTTGAAAATATTTAAGGTTCTAGTGCATACTTAATGTATTTATATGCATTTAATCTCACTCATAATGGGTATAAAAATATTAAAAATAAATAATCTTAGTAAAGTTAGGAAATTATTATACAAGTTTGGGCGTATCTATATCTATATCAATATCTATCTCCTATAGATAGATAGATAGATAGATAGATAGATAGATAGATATCAGACACAGGGAAAGGAAGAAATAATGTCCAGAAAGAGAATGAGGAGAAATAAGAGAGGTCAAGGGAGAAGTAAAACAAAGAGTGCAGGGTCAAAGAGAAGAGAGAGGCAGACTGGAAGAGATGGGTCGATGAGGCAAGAGAGATAAAGAGAGGCAGATTCAGAACTAGAGCGGTTGTCTTCACTGTTAAAGTTCTGTCTATCACTCACTGGGGCCTCAAGTCTCTCCCAAGAGTTTGGCACATCTTCTCCCACTAAGCCCAGACTAGGCAGTCCTCTGCTGTATATGTGTCAGGTGAGCTTGGACCAGCTTTTGTATGATGCCAGATTGGTGGCTCACTGAGAGATCTTAGGGGTCTGGAATACTTTAGATTGCTGGTCTTTCTATGGGGTCACCCTCCTCCTCAGTTTCTTTCAGTCTTTTCCTAATTTAATGAGTATTGTTACAATTTGTAAAATGAAGTTTTATTTTTCACTTGTGATAAGAAACCTATACATACATGAGTCCAGATTGTGAATCACACACCAAGAAATATGCCTGGCATTATGATTTTGGACAAGATATTGAAAACTCACTTGTGTCTCTGATTTACCAGTCACTTATGCAGAATAAAACCACTCCCTATTCAATATGAGATTCATTGTGCTGTGCTTTTGGGATTTGGTTTTGTTTATCACAGATAAAAATGCTGTTAACTCAAAAAAAAATTGAAGCTTATATTACCTAGAATATCTCTACATACACACATTGGATTCTAAGCAACTTTATAATAAGATTTAAAACACTATGTGAAGATGAATAGGAAAATACTAGGGAGAAAGACTATCAAAAAACATCCCTAACCTAGATCCATTTGAAAGTCAAGGACATTATATAAAAAAAAAAAAAAAAAAAAAAAAATTGTAAAGTGTAGAAGTTCCAGGAGGTGGCACTCTTGTACTATCATTCTGTTGTGAAAACAGCATTTCAGACATTAGATTTTACCCTCCTTTTCTACACACACACACACACACACACACACACACACACACACACACACGCATCCTCAGATAAGCACACAAAAATATTCTTTGATATATGTACATGAGCATATATAACAAAGTGAACTGTGTACATAGAAACATTATATCCTTCAAAATAAACTCATTAACTTAATATCTTGAATGAAATTATTTCATTCAGTATATATTTGAGACATTTTCTTCAGAATACACATGGTGGATTCCTTGGGAAATTAGTGCAAAAAATCAGGTTTCACCGATGACTCAATACAGATTTAAAGAAAAATATTTTTTTTTTACAGTGAATTCACATTCAAATAAAAAGAAAATGTCATTCCTATGCACCTGTCACTTGATGGCTTTGATGATCTTGGTGATAGAGATTGAAAATCACAGCATAGAATGTAAGAATATAGAAAGGGCATTTTAATGTTCAAATTCACTGTGTATTCAAATATGCAGCAACACATGCTATATGATCCAGTTTTATATCAGATTAAAACAATATGATTATGATCTTTAATTATGACCTTAATATCCAGATAAGGAATCTTAGTTAACCAAGTATAGTTAAGTGATATTCTTGCATTAGAAACACACAGGGATGGGAAAGAATCCAAATGTAAAATAGAGCAGAAATGTAAGTAGTCTGGAAAGAGAGGATTTTAGGAATAAACAGCAATAGAATTTCACGTAGTTTAAAAATATAAATGCAATTTGAGAAGCTATCCTGCAGATGTGGAAAAGCACTTTGACAAAACAAAATCTAATTTCTCCTCATTACACTACATATTTCACTCATTCCCAAAGCAATTTCTGTATCGTGTTTTCTCTTTAGGTGCATGAGGTAACAGGAAGCTAACTGTGGCGCACCAAGCTCTAATGTAAAATCAAGTCTAAAGTCTGCTTTTGCCTGCACCATACTAGGAGGTGACCTTGAGTCAGTTGCTTAACCTGTCTAGAAACTGGCAGGCTCCTGAGGAAATGAGGGCATTGCCACTTGGATTAAAGTCCTTGTGACAGATGTTTTCTTTCTTCAAGTTTTGTTTTCAAGGCAGGTTTTTAATGCTGAGAAGGGAACTTTAAATCATTTTATATTCTTGCTTTCATAATGCCTTTGTAAATCTGGTTACATAAAAATTATTTTTTTTCCAAATGTCTTATGTTTTCTTCCTTTTCTTTTATTTATTCTTCTCTCATACAATACTTGTCAACTACAGTTTCCCTCTTTCCCTCTTCCCACCCTGGACTCACCTCCCCACTCTCCCAGATTCACTTCTCTTCTGTTTCCCTTAAGAAAAGAACAGGCCTCCCAGTAGTATCAACCAAACTTGGCATAAAAAATGCTCTAAGAGTTGACACAAATTACGATATAAAGACTTTATAAAGCACCCCAGTTGGAGGAAACAGTTCCAGGATCAGGCAAAAGAGTCACAGAGATCCACATTCTCATTGTTAGGAGTTTATCGAACCTTCATAGCTAAAGCATTTATGCAGACAGTCTAGCACAGACCCATGTAGACTCCCTGGTTGCAGTTTCATTGTCTATGAAACCCTATGAGCCCTGCTTAAGTGACTCCGTGCATCCTATTCTCCTGGTGTTCTTTACCCATCTGGCTACTACACTTATATAAATACATGCAACAAATGTAAATAAAAGTCTACTTTGTGAAACACCAACTTTAACAACAAAGATGAGCATGCTTCCTCTTGTGAAAACAAAAACAAAATCTGGTTAGCATCATGCCATTTTTGTGCTTGCTAAGTTTCTGGAGCACTCTGACACATGTTTTTTCCTCTCAGACATGATTTAAACTTAATTGACAATAACTTTCATGGCCTGGATACATTCTAGATACTTTATGGTTGCAGCTGTATGGCTTTAACAAATATATGTTTTGAATACATGTACATAATGTCTTCTGTAACTGAGTATAAGCAAAACAATTTGGAACAATTTGGAATATGAAGTAAATCCTGCTCAAGTAGGAAGTAAATACTGGCACTGTTCCATTCCAGAAAGCATGTCAACATTGAATATCCAGTCAAAAAGAATATTGAACAACTCAATGAAAATTCAAAAAAGAAAAGATGGTAATAACAAAATGACCATGAACCATAAACATTAACAATGAAAGAAATGCCTTTAAAGTTCACTTCTTCATTTATTGGAAAGACAAAAAGAAGTAAACATAGCATTTTGTTCTGTAACTTAAAACTACCATGCAATTTTAAAATTAATTCAAAGTAAATTAAATTGCATTACTTTGAAGTTTAAAGGCAAATTGATGCTTTTAGCAACCATTTTATGCATAATTGCATGAAAATTATATACATTTCATTAGGACCTTTTTTTGTTACTGCTAAAATGTATTTGCAAATAAGAACTAAAGAAAATCTTAAGGACTCAGATCTGGGAGGTGAGTGACTCTCAAGACTCAAAGGGAGGGATCTTATATGAAATGCCTGACAGTAGGGAGAGAGAACTTATAGAGCCCACCTTCAGCCGGAAGACAGGGCATTAAGTGAGGAATGGGGTTGCCATCCTGCAGCCACAACTCTGATCTATAATTATTCATTTCTGAAAGAACTGCAGGGATAGGAATGGAGAGGAGCCTGACGAAAAGAAGGTCTAGCGACAGGCCCAAAGTGGGATCCAGCTCAAGGGTAGGCCCCAAGACCTAACATTATTATTGAGGCTATGGAGCACTCACAAAAGGGACCTATCATGGCTGCCCTCCAAAAGATCCAACAAGCAGCTGAAAGAGTCAGATGCAGATATTTGTACCCAACCAATGAAGCTGCTGACACCTGTGATTGAATTAGGGAAGGCTGAAAGAAGCTGAGGAGAAGGGCCATCCTATAGGAGGATCAGCAGTCTCAATTACTCTGTACCCCAGAGATCTCTCAAACACTGGACCACCAACCAGGCAGCATACACCATCTGATATGGGGCCCCCAACTCACATAAGAAGACTGCCTGGTCAGTGTTTATTCAGAAATGATCCACCTAACACTCAAGAGACAGGAGGCCCCAGGGAGTTTAGATGTCAGGTGGTGTGGGGGTGGGGACATCCATGTGGAGATGGGGGTGAGGAGGAGGTATGGGATGTGGAACAGAGGGAGGGTGGATGGGGAAGATGAAATACGGAGTGTAAAACATTAATTAAATAAAAAAGACTCATTACAATGGAATCTGACTCTTCTTTGTTTTCCTTTCTATGGTTCTATATATGTATGCATATTTATTGATAGATATAGAACATAACATTTCACTTTAAATGACATGGGAATTTGAATTTGTTAGTAAATCTGAATTAAGCTAATTTGAATAAGCAAAGATTCAATATAATAAAATAATAAAGATTCATCAAACTTTGCTGGGCTTTAAATGAAAACCTTGTTCTTCGTATTACAGTCTTTAACTATTGCTCACTCTTAGCATCACTGAACGCATATGAGCACAATTTACAGTATTATTACTCTTTCTTTATTAGGAAACGAACTTTAGACATGACATATTTAAGTTGGAAACACTAAATTATACAACAAATCACAGCTACCATTTTTAACTTCTTTTTATCTTCTCAGTTTTCATACTGTTTTGTTGTATATATTTACTTATTTCCTGCTGATAGCTTCCTACATCCCTCTTCTCATACTTCACCTCTTTGGTCTCCCTCGTGTCTTTGGATAGTATTGCTTCAATTTTCATCACACACGTGTACACACACATTTGCTCACAAATGTGCACACACGCATACACAAGCAAAAACTGTAGAGCAATTTCAGCAAAAATTTGTACATATAAATATTTCTAAACATATAAATTTTATATTTCTAATATAAAATTTCTTATGATATATCTTACACTACAGCTAATTTAAAGAGATTGCTTTGTGTCTTGTTTTAAATCTGAACACTGTTTATATCATTGATTTTGTATATACTGTGCTCTTATGAATGTGATTTTATGTATAATAATATGTACTGTGCTGAGATTTTCCTCTAGTTATCTAGTGTAAATAAATGTCTATTGCTGATACTTTAAAATATGTATGAACAGAAATGAAACTGTTTCTGCCTGTGGAATGGAAGGTCCTCTTAAATAGACTGTTATCCTTTTATATTACTGTTTTCCATACAGAGCCCCACCTCAAAGCTTAGCATACATTCAAATTATGAGGATGTTTCAAAGTCATCTGTGGATGACTGCTGGGACATTATAATGTGTATTTTCTGCAATTAAGTATTTTTCAAAGCCAAAGTGCCTTCTTCATGAGAGTGTTCACGTTCCAATTAGAGTATGCACATCATTTGAGTAGTATTGATTCTTGTCTCCTGTTCCTCAAGTGATGCTACAATGATTATACTTACCAGTGACTGTGCTTTTGTGCTTTAGGATACTTCCATGGATGTTGTTTTAGTTTTGAAAATCATGGAGTCAATTAATCATACAGAGCTTAAAATAAATTGGGCTAAACTTAATGATGACATACATTTGAAATTATTAAAGCATGCTAACTACATTTCTTAGAGAAATGGTAGAATACTTAGAAAATGAAATCTGAATATATATAAATGGAACTAAATCTCTATGTCTCTCCTTGTATGAAAACCTCCTCCAAACAGTTAAATTAAAAACTTGGATTTAGATATAAAACTCTCCAATTACTAGTGGATAATGTAGTGAAATACTTCAAGATAAATAAATGACAGAATACTTTCCAAGTAGGTATTTGTTTGCTTAAGGAACAAGTCCCACAATTGACAAAGGACAATATTTAAAAGTACATAATCAATATAGAATTTTAATATACAAAAAAAATCAAAATTAAAAAATAACCAATCCTTAGGTGTTTCTCAGCCATTTGGTGTTCATCAGTAGAGAATTAGGATAAAAGACTCAGGTGACAGCAGATGCTGGAGAGGTTGCGGAGAAATAGGAACACTCCTTCATTGCTGGTGGGATTGCAAACTGATACAACCACTCTGGAAATCAGTATGGCGGTTCCTCCGGAAATTGGACATAGTTCTACCAGAGGACCCAGCCATACCACTCCTGGGCATATACCCACAAGATGCTCCATCATGTAATAAGGACACATGCTCCACCATGTTCATAGCAGCCTTATTTATAATAGCCAGAAACTGGAAACAACCCAGATGTCCCTCAACAGAGGAATGGATACAGAAAGTGTGGTACATCTACACAATGGAGTACTACTCAGCTATAAAAAACAATGAATTTATGAAATTCTTAGGGAAATGGATGGATCTGGAGAGTATCATCCTGAGTGAGGTAACCCAATCACAAAAGATCACACATGGTATGCATTCTCTGATAAGTGGTTATTAGCCCAGAAGTTTGGAATATAGGAAGAATGACCCACAAACCACAAGAAACTTAAGAAGAAGGAAGACCAAAAGGTAGACATTTCATTCCTTCTTAAAAAGGGGGACCAAACACACACAGAAGGAGTGGCAGAGATTAACTATGGAGCAGAGACTGAAGGAAGGACAAGCATATAGCTATCTCCTGAGAGGCTCTGACAATACCTGACTAATACAGATGTAGAGGCTCACAACCATTCATTGAACTGAGTACACTGTCCCCAATGAAGGAGTTAGAGAAAGGTTCTATGGAGCTGAAGGGTTTGCAGACCCTTAGGACGAACAACAATTACTAACTAGTACCCTCAGAGCTCCCAGGGACCCAACCACCAATCAAGGACTATACAGGGTGGGACTGAATGTTCTGGCAGCATGTGTATAGTAGAGGATTGCAAATTTGATCATCAATAGGAGGAAAGGACCTCGGCCTTGTGAAGGTTTTGTGCCCCAGTGTAGGGAAATGCCAGGGCCAATAAGTGGGAGAGGGTGGGGTGGCAGGCATGGGGAGGAGGGAGGCAAAAGAAGTTTGTTCTTGTTGTTTTTGTTTGTTTGTTTGTTTTTTGGAGGGGAACCTGGGAAAGGGAAAATTTGCATGTAAATAAAGAAAATATCTAAAAAAAATAACCAATCCAATCAATAAATTAGATAATGTAGAGTACAATTATAAAAATATGAAATGCTAATGGCCATTAGACATGTGCAAATTTTCAACTAAATTAGCTATCAAAGATATATAATTTTAAAGTCTGTGGAGATGACTTTATCAGTAAGAATAAAAATCTCCAAGAAAAAGACAAAGAGATATTGAAAAGATAGTTCATCTGTTAAAAGCACCTTGTTCTCCCAGAGGACCCTGGATCAGTTACCAATACCCACATGATAGCTAACAAACTATGTTGATAAATTGTTAGTTTTTATGAAAGAATATTCTACTGACATCAATAATGGGTAGGCAAATTTATATTCCCATTAACAATATACATATATTACCCTTGTCGACATAATCACCAGCATTTGTTTTCTGTTTCCATGTCACATTGCTTTATTGTTGTTAATCTGTTTGATAACAGATTTGCTATTAAGCAAAACAAATTACCATGTTCTCATCCAGCTTCTTTTGTGTCCTCTTTCTAAAAAGCTATCAAGTCCAATTTGTGGTGTCCATATACTCTTGGATATGTGTCTACCCACTGAAATTAAGTTGGCACATCAGGACGCACATCGTTAAAAAGTTGACTCTGCCTCTTCCAGCAGGTATAGCTGCTGCTATTATTAGCACCTTATGTAGGTGTTAACTTTGCGCCAAACTCCTGTCTCCATAAATAGATTGCCATGAGTGGAAAAGGATGTGAGTATGCTGTCCTAAGGACTGTGAATTCATAGACTTCTCTTATTCTGTCTGGAAAACACTGCATTCTTGTCATTCACAACCTTGGCACTTATAATCTTTCTAGTTGCTATTCTGTAATGATCTGTGAGTTTCTAGGAGGAGGTTGTTCGGTATAGATGTGTTATAAGGGCTGTGACTTCATCAGTCTCTTTTTAGACCAGGTGTCCACTGGAAAAAAAGAAAAAGAAAAAAAAAAAACCTCTGATAAGACATGGTCATTAACATTTGAACATACTGAACTAACACATACTCTTTTAGAGAATAATAGTATCCATAAAACAGATCAGAAAAGTATCTTCTTTTTGAAATAACACATACTAAGGAAACAGTAGTTATAAATCCATTTCTAATGTTCATTTTGTCATTATTGAGCATGACATGTCATAATTACAAATTATTTTTGGTATATTTATTTTGTATAGTGTATGAGTGTCAAATGTAATATCTCATCTCCTTTCACTTTTGTTGCCTTCAAGATTTAATCATAGATTTATATATTTCATAAATATGGATTTTATGGCCACATGTTTTAAACCATTTTCTATCATAAAAATGTACTTTGAAGAAAATGTCAACAAATATTAATTAAGCTCAAGACAATTACTTTGTATAGAGGTAAGATTAATCAAATAAAAAGAAAATGATCAAAATATACAATTTGAAGAAGATAATGAACGCTCATTTCTAAACCATCAACACCACGATCCATTAGACTCAAAAACATTACAGAAGGCAGGGTAGGACATATAGAAGAGCCAAAGTACTTTTATAAAATACCATCATCTACATTCGCTATGCCCATTAACAATGGTGATTATATGTAGAAAACATATGTAGACTATTTCTATTAAGAATCACTCATGGAAGGGTAAGGGAATCACAGGATTCTTTCTTTTACTGTTAAACTAAGGCCTATTGTTAGACTATGGTAATAGGAGAATATTTTCTTCCAGCTCCATTCTCCAGAGTATTTATTGTCTTAATAGCTGAATTATATATCATATATGCCACATATTGGTATATATTAATTATATAACATACATGTATCACATTTTCATTATTTAGTTAATTACAATTGATGGACATCTAGATTGTTGCCACTTCTGAATTTCTATGCAAAGAATATCAATAAATATTGATAAATAGATATCCATATAGTGAGAGAGGGAGTCACTTGAGCATATATCCAAGAGTGGTAGAATTGTGTCCTGTGCTAAATGTGTCTTAAACTTTTTGAGAGACATGCACATGGATTTCCATTATGACTGCAGTTTGCATGAAAACAGCTATGCATAAATGTTTCCCTTTCCTAACATCCAAGGTAGCATATATAGGGATTTAAAAAAAAATATGTACATACATTTCAAGAAAAATTTTCCTCAGAAACTTACATCTCATTTTTGTGAACTCTTGAAAAGCGATGATTCTATGTAAAGAAAAATATAAGCTTGGTTCAGTAAGTTACATTAGTTTACAATCTCACAGTCCAAGCTTTATGCTTCATTTTTGGTCCTCTTCTCTTTTATCATAAGATGAATACACTACATGTTTGTAACTGAAACACTCCTTTATTTTGGCACATGCATTTCTAATGATTAGTCTGAAGATCAGAAAACTTAAATTCTGTGCATAAGAGAGAAAGCCGATGTTTTAGTGGCCAACTTTAACACTATTCATCTAGGAAATGCTAAGATAAAAAATCAACCCCAGTTCTGATCTCATATAAGTTAAAAACTCTGCTAATTTCGGCAGTCTTCTGAACGTAGCACAGTTTTATACCCTACAGTTTGGCTGAATAAGGAAGCAGACTCATAAAATGTGGAAAAGTGTGAAGTAAAACACAAAAAGATCTGAGTCTGCAATCAATGCAACAAAAAATTAAAGTGCAATATCTACAAATGGAAGGATTTGAAATCGCTGTTACTAAATGGAAGTTAGCATTTCTTAATCAGCCCTGGGATAGTTGGACACTTGATTTAAAAATGATTGACTTCAGAATTTGAAGCACTGTCAGATAAATTTAGTCCTTAGAGTGTTATTATTGCATTCTAGGTTATTAATTCACCTTTTAACATAACTTTAATGCTTTTTCTTCATTTGTCAGTTATTAGCTTTTGCCCTAGGATGGATTTAATTACAGTCACTCTGTTGTCATTAGATGTGATTTGCTAGGTCATTCTGCCACTTCAGAAATCAGGTGATGATTAGGGAGTGCTGTTGGTGAGACTTTATGGGTTTAACTTCTGACATTACTGTGTATAGACAAAAGAGGCTATAATTATATATTTAGGAATATATATATATATATATGTATATATACATTTTACATACATATGTGTAAAATGAAAATGTTATGTTTGTAACTTACATGTGTATATATATGTGTGTATGTGTGTGTGTGTGTTCACATGTCCGTGTGCATGTGCATGTGTGTGTGTGTGTGTGTGTGTGTGTGTGTATGTGTGTGTGTGGGGAAATCAAAAGAGTCTGTGTATTTGAAAGATACCAAAAAAGATTATATGACAGTTTGAAGGTAGGAAGGGGAAGGGAGAGACAATTCAGTGATATTATAATCAAAAACAAGATAAAATTTAAAAATCAAATTGAGATATGGTTTACTATGCCATCCTTTCATCCCTAAATCTTTTTATTGTTTGTTTGTTTCAGTGCTTCTGCTGTGATTGTACCTAAGCCTTGTGAATCCTAAGCAAGCAAGCACTCTATGAGTATACTATCTCCCCACTCCTACGATATGTTTTAATTTATGTCTACATAAGCCTAGGTTCACATTGCGAAATGCAATTGTTGGAAAGAAAAGTCAAGTCTAGCACTAAATTTGTGGATTGTTTTCTAGTGTCATTAACCACAAAGATGTCATAAAATGCTAGAACAAATGACACCATGTTATTATTAAACAAGGGCATAGTCAATCTTAAAATTACTTTCATGAAATTCATTTTGGGGCTTATTAATTATTCTGAATATTGAGATAATCATTCATGTACCCTAGTATAAGTAAAAATTTGTTCATATATAGCTAATGTTATTATTTTCCTTTCAGGAGAAATATTTCTGTAAGTCTTGGCCACCATCACTATTATTAAATTGCAGCAGTTAGATTTAATATACTTTTATCAAAGAATATATGCATTTATGATAAAATAACCATTTTCTAGTGAAATGATATACAATATTTGAATTCTTTTCATAATTTAGGCTTTCTTTGTGTAGTTCACCATGGGAAATTTCTGGTATGTCCTTGTAGTAACATTGTCCTTGAAATCATGGACACTGATCTAGTTTCTGCCCATCTGTGAGAGGCATCAAAGGGAGTAAGTTCCATTAAGATCTAACAATATGTAAATAGCTTTTGCCCTTAGTATGTTCCATAGTAGCAAAGTGTTGAGACACAATATGTTAATGTGATAATTAAGGCAAGGCTCCTAATTATTTTAACTATCAAATGGATTTAAAGAAATAATCTCTGTAATCGCTCCCTCTTCTCTAGTTTACATTTTGTATCTGAGTTAGAGATGGATTCGAAGAAGGATTAACTCTGTTCTATATCTGTATCAGGATTGTCATTGATGGACCTTAAGATATGAAATTTTCCCCCTTTTCGGCTTTGGATAAGCTCTTCAAATGTCCATGAATTTATACTGAGACAGAAATGCTGAAGAAAGCTTCATTACTGCTGGATAAAAATGCAACACCATCATTCATTTTTTAATTTAGGCTCTGCTTAACGTGTTGGAGGTTGTAATCAATTACATTAACACATGATGCAATTTGACTCAATTGAGCAATTTCAATCAGGATTTCATCCTCATCATAGTGCTGAGACTGCTGTATTGAAAGAAAATAATGACCATTTGATTACAACAAGGATGTTGTCTTTCGTGATTTTGTTGGACCTTTTGGCAGCTGTTGATGTAGTAAATCATGTCATTCTATTGGCTACTTGATAGATTCAGGAAGAATTTTCTCGAGTAAAAGTAAAACCAATTCCAAGTCTTATCTCTCTCAGTGATCCATTTAAATGTTCAACAATGTTCTTTCCTTCCTTCCCTAGGATCCTTTACCCTAAAAGTGCTGTTTACAAAGGATTTTTGTTTCTTTGTTTATTTTTTTTCCAGATATACCTACTTATACTGTTATATTTTAAAGATTCTACACTTTTTACAATATAAATGTTATTACCCTACGCAAGCAAAGCCTAATGTTCAGCAAGTCAGTAATTTATTATGGGATCCTCCAGGTAAAGGTAACCTAGCTCTCTGTGGAATAGTTAAAAGAATTGATGTAATTACAGATATAGAAACATCTGGGACATGCATAAATTAAAACATGATTTTTTTCTTTTTTGCAATATTTCCTGTGTAGGTGGAACGTACTGCCTAGAAAGTATGGAATTCTCTTGGCATGCCTCAGCAGTATGAACTGATTAACAGGGATACCGCACAAGGAGTTAAGAAGTGTGCCCTCACAAAAAGATTCTGTTTGCTTGTAAAACTCAATCTGTACATTTGAGATGTCAAGAACCTCCACTGTATGATTGTAACATACATCTGATAGGGTGGTCTAAGAACAAACACTTTTATTTACTTTGTACAACTTTATAATAGAATATATATTCATCAAGAACATAACATTTTATGCAATAGGTTATTAATGGGTATCCTAAATTGAACCTTTAATCACTTCAGTTTTACAAATGTATCTGAATAATTAATTTCATTCAAGTCGTATTAGTTACAAATATTAATTATATTGACTTTTTTGTTTGCTGTTTTATTGCTTTTATTGTTTGTTTGTTTGGTTTGGTTTGGTTTGGTTTTCATTTTGTTTGAGGCAGGGTTTCTCTGTGTAGTCTTGGCTATCCTGGAATTCACTTTGTTGATGATCTTGGCCTACAACTCATTGATTGGATGAAAGATGTAAGCCACCATGCCTGGCCCAAGTTATAGTAACACTTGAATAAACTAATGTGAGTTTTATATACTGCATATCATATGCATGTATTAATTTATCTTTAATATCTCAGGATACTTGCTTGTCAACTTAAAATATCTGACACATATTTTTGTCAGTGATTTTTTTCACCTGTGGTATTTTTACTACACAAACATTTAACATTCCTTGGTGGTTTGCCTTCAATTCTTAAACATGAATGTTTTTAGCTGTCTTTCTTCCCCACACACTATTCTCTTCTAAATGTATTAGAAATATTTGCATAGGCTCTTAATATATAGCATACATATATTCTTTACTTCTTAATTCCCCTTTACAGCTCACTGGCATCAGTACCCTAGGGGAAATTTGAAGGCTATAAAAACCTAAGAGAGTTTTTCATTTTTAATTTCTTCACATTAAAATGGCTATGTTGACATTGTAGTAATGTATTTCATTTTTCCTAAACTTTTGAAGTATATTATTTGTTTTAAATATATTTGAGTTTTCACTGATACCTGTAAATTTTTACTTAAATAATTAAATAATAAATTAATACTGAAATAATAAATAAGAATTTCTCATATTAAATCTTGTTATTTATGTAATAAATTACTGTCATTGTTCATATTAAGAAATTATTAATAAGAGAAGTTGACATATGTTTCCCTATATTGCAAGTCCTTTGACAGTGTAGAGTTTCTCATAATTAAAATTAGATCTGAAAAAAGTAACAATAGTTTAGCACACTTTAATTATGATCATAAATTATGGAAGAAATTAAAAATATTAGAAGTAAAAGAAAAACCACAAAAACTTTGATATAAATATATCCAATAGATTGTATTATTGTATAAATTATTTAACATAAAATTGATCACTATTTTTCTAAATTTTTAAAATATACAATCATATTATTTCTAGGCAAAAATATAAATTTTTACAACTTCACACATCTAAAAAATATCACTGCATGCTTTCTTGGGAGGTTATTTAAATTTGTCTAGATTTAAAAGATTTGTCTACAATCTGAAAACATTAGCAGATATTCTAGTCAGCTAAATACTCATTTGATAGGGTAAGACCTTAGGAGTAGCATAGAGTAAATGGAAATTTGTTTATGACTAGACTTACTAACAATCTCATTTTATGTTGTTTGGTAGGAAATAATAAGAAGGTTTGCAAGCTATTTTAGGGCTAATTCTTCTCTAAGTCAAAACTGCCTGAACTTAAAATCATTTATATCCAACCAAGTGCATCAGTGCAAGATGTCACCAAAGCAACATTCTTAATGGCCATGCTCAGTTTACAACCGCCTTTCAATGTAAAGATCTTTTACCATGTATTTAGACACTGGAAAGACAGTGATGCTCAAGAGAAAAGAATAGGTCTTAAAAAATTAGATAATAATAAGAACAAGCCTTGGGAGTGCTGCAATAGATAGTGAGGAATCCATGGCTCCAGATACATATGCAGCAGAGGATGACCTTGTCTGATATTAATGGGAGGGGAGGCCATTAGTCCTGTGGAGGTTAGGGGGATGGTGGAGCACTGGGGTGGGAGTGTGTGAGTAGGTTGGGGAACATCTTAGGGGGATGGTGGAGCACTGGAGTGGGAGTGTGTGGGTGGGTTGGGGAACACACTCATAGAGGCAAAGGGGAAGGAGGGAGAGTTTGTGTTGTGATAGTAAAACGAGAAAGAGCTATAAGAATATGTTCTTTCAAGGTTTGGGAGAAGGCGGTGCCTTGGAGGCCCAATGTGAGGCATCTCTTCCCCCTGAGGGACCAGACACACACTGGTATGGTATAGAATAGAGTTTATTTAGGGCATGGGGAGGGGAGTTAAGAGGGTAGCAGAGGAATAGAACAGAGAGAAGGACAGAGTGGAGAAGTAGGGGATGGCCATGACCACTTGGAGAGAGGGGGAAAGGGAATAGGGAGAGAGGGGGAACAAAGGGGCAAGAGACAAGAGAGAAGCAAGAGGTAAGAGGTGAGAGAGAGGAAGGGGCAAGACATCATTTTATAGGACCAGGCCTACCTGGCTATTGCCAGGTAACTATGGGGAGGAGCATACCTGGCTACTGCCAGGTATCTGTGGGGATGGAGTTTATACAGAATGCTAACAGTTTGAATGTGGGATTGGTGGGGGGGGGGTGTGGAGGGGTAACTGGGAAGGGGGATATCATTTGAGGTATAAATGAAGGGAATGATTAATAAAAAAAAATTAAAAAGGAGAAAAAAAAAGAAGAACAATCCTTGTCCATAGAACCTTTTTGTGGATGGACTCTTGCAGTTCCTAGAAGATACAAGAACAAGTTAGAATACTGTAAAGAAAGAAGCAGTGTTCTCAAGACGTGACCTTGAATACTGGTGGCTTCCAGCCTAGTTGTCTTTTTCACTGTGGCGTTTTGTTTCTCTTGTTGTTGTTTTTGTTTGTTTCCCTTTTTTGGGGGGGGGGCTTTGTTTTGTGTTGGTTGTTTTTCACTTTATTACTTTTACTAAAAACATAAGAACTCATTTCTCCCTGGGTTTTTAGAATTTCTTATTTCGGTGTTTCTTGGTTGCCGCACTTTATTACTAGAATTATCTTCACATTAAAATATGTTGTAATATTTTTAACCTTAAGTTACTAAAATATAATTACTCTTAAACCAAATTATAACTAGCCATCAGCCTGACTTTCCATCATCTATGATTTATACATATATCCAGCCATCTCTTCTCTAGCTTTGGTTTATCAATCAATCAATAAATCAATCATTTGTTTGTGTATCTATCTATCTATTTATCATTCCTTAATACATTAAGAGATTTTGATAGATACAGACAGCAATTGTGTATTCCTATAAAATTTTAAATGAAATAGACAAATATGTAAATAAACATATGAAATAGCAATAAATAAAGAAAAATAAAGAAAAAATCATTTTAAAAGGATCTTTTTTTTTTCTAGAAAAGAAAAAGAATCAAATGCCACCTTGAATTAAAAGATAATTCAATGTTTGAACTAAGCTGTGTTATAATATCATTTTTCCTTTGACCCTATAGACACTGAATGTTCAGTCCCTTAACAACTAATGTAAACAAGTCAGGCTTGACATATTTTCCGTCTTCTTTGTTAGAGCCTCCATTTTGTTCACCAAGTGTCCACAATATGTTCAAAACAAGACAATGAAACAACTTTTAGGTGAGCCACAGATTCATAAGGAATGTTTCCTTCTTGATGTTGGACATGTAAGCAGGTTTTTGGTAAGATTTCAGATGCAATATCTTCTCCAAGGCCTACTTTTGTCTAGCTTGCAATGTAAGCCCCAATTTCCCACATGATCATATGAGCAGCTTGTGTCATTACATTTCATGGCACTCCTCTGAATACCAGTTACAACAAATTGCAGTTTGGCAAATCCTTGATCTGCTTACTTGTTTCATAGTCCCAGGTTAACTTTCTGGTTTTGAGAATCTGTTCTCATATAATTAGATTAGGTTTATATGAAGCATTTTTAATAGGGAATGTACACACATTTCTCTTGATAACTCTTCTCTTATTTGTTTCTTTTATCCAACATAGTTCATAATCTTATGAAAGTCCTTCCATTGAATCCTGTAGTTTGTCTGAAACTTCCTGAAATTCTCACTCAGTGTAACTTTTGTCCATTTGTCTCACTCCATTTTACTGATCATCAATAGCAAGTGTAATTGAGTATTTAGAAACTATGGGATGTAAATTTCCTAACAATATAAATGTAAAGGCAAACAGTAAACTAATAATGTAAGTAAGACTGGCATAGAGAATAGAGCCAGGACCAGTTTTATAAGCCAAATATAATTTTACTTATCTTGTAATAGTCTTTTAGCGCTATTCTTGAAGCACATTTCAGTTTCACTTGGATGCAATTGGAAAGCTAGCTCAGACAGTGAAACACCCTCCAATCAACACCTGAAACATGTGAAATCATCCTAGACACCAGGACCAATACACAGTCCCAGGTGCTGCTACTGCTAACAGATACTGGACAAGGAACTAATTCACTGTTTGACCATGAAAGATGAAATAGTAGTATTTTTTTTTTTAAAGAAATCTTTGTCATGAAGAGAAACCTTATATTTTGCTGATAAGATGATGCATTTTTCTTTAAACTAATATCATAGAAAAACATGATTATGAGACATTAACAGAGCTAAATTACAGATATTCTGTCACTTAAATTATTTTGAGAATATTTATAGTTTTATGTAATTTGTACTATGATGATTAAACCTTTGAGTAATATATTTCCCATGCCAATAAATACTATATTCACTCTAAAAAGCATATTATATACTTATATGCTTTTCATTTCAAAGATACAGTATCTCTAATACTTTTATTAACATAATGAATGTCAATAAAATATATTTATAGCATTAATGGAAGTAAATGTTTTTCAAACTATAACACAGTTTAGTTATACTTATTGGCACGATATAGCTGTGTGTCTTGCTTTCTAACACTTGTGAAAAGGAAACCTTTTTCTTGATGTCATTCATTAATATAGGGCAATGAATGCAAACTATGGCTTTACAAAAAGAACTCTTTAATATAGATCCTAATATATTTGTACTTTTAAAATTATAAATGACAAATATTTTTAAATTGCATGTGACAATTATAGTAAACTAGGTAACATCTCAGTACATACATTTGAAAGAAAATAGAACACCACACAGACTGACAGGACCAAAGTACTTTTAAAAAAATAAATAACGTTTACATTTTATTTGAAATTATAAAGTGTTGAATTTTCACCATACATTGTATCTAGAACAATTATTTTCTATTTGGTGAGGAGAACAATGAATCTTTGTCAATATTAAGTGAAAGTATCCAATGTTGCTACTCCAGATATACATGATAAGTAATAGCATTAGGAAATGAGAAAGATTCTTTGCTATACAGTTACAGGACTTTCTGCCATCACCAAATTCCCCAGAAGATGTCAATGCAAGGCTGTAAAAAAATTATACTTCAAACTTAAATCTAAACTAAATCGTTGAAAAATCTCTGAGGACATGCATGTTTGGTGCACTTGACAACATCCTACTATGTATATACAGTTAAGCACTCTTAGGCAAGCCAACTAAAATGAACAATTAGGTACATTTTAGAAAATGTTTTAGAAAAAAATATTACCATATAACTTAAGTAACACAGCCTATATATATGTATATATGTTTATATATGTATATACATATAAAGTTTATTAAAATAAGTCTGTAAACATTTAATTATCTAAAATAACTTTACTTTTAATTATATCAGAGATTTCAGAGTTAGCAGAACTTCTAAGAAGCATATTTAAAATATTAAAATTGATTTCTACATTTAGAAGTATCTATAAAAATTATAGTTTATCATGTAGGCTATTATATACATATGTAAATAATCTTAAATCCAATGGTTCATTACAAAATATGTATTACATTGTTGTTTAATCTTGCAATGTTTTAAATAGTGTAGCATCATTAAGGGTATGTTTGTATAACTATTCAAACACTGAGAGAGTTTGTAGAAAATACATATGTTATCATTTGTCTTTATAAAGTTACTTCTAAAATTTTGTAAGCAATTTTTCATAGAGAAATATCAAATGTGTCAAATGCATGGAACTCTGAAATATGATTTTTTTTCTGCCATTAAAAGTAGTTTGAAATATTTTAGCTTAAAAATTGTAAATTCTTATGTTTAATGTCTGACTTAAATTTTATTTTTGGAAGATTTGTTGTGAGTATTCTTTTTCCATAATTTTCTCCTCATTCCTGTCCATATTTCTCTCTCTCTTCAAATTTATGGCTTTTTATTCCTTAATTAAAATTGTTATACACATGTGTATATAATTCACAAATGCAAACTCCTAATATTTTATGTAATTCATGTACTTAGGGCTGACCTCTTGGGACTGTCCAACCATTGAGGGGTTCTTTGCTGGAAAAGACCAGTTCTGTTTTCACTTTCTTGCCCATCAATTGAATGTAACTCTTATTCTAGGAGTAATGCATTTGAAACTGCTCTGCCCATATTAGGATATCAATTGATGTCTTGTTTTGCACTTGTTTTGCACTTGTTTAGGCTGCCATATTGTTGTGATATTCTCAGTACAACTTCACTGTTTGTATATTAAAGAGCCAATTCCTTTCATTTTAATTACATTCATTTATTTTTATATAGGATGGCAGAGATCAATGTGACAGGGCACATATGTATGTACCTGCGGGAACAACTTCTGTGAGTTGGTTCTCTCCTTCAATCACATGGGACCTGCAAAGGTTTTCCACTCCTCTGACTTGGTGGTAAGCACTTTATCTCACTAATCTTATAAAAGACATATTATTTAGAATATAATATATTACAGGTATAAGAGAAAGAATATTCAGAATGCATAAAATTTTCTACCTGTAGAAAAAAAGTTGTACATAGTTAAATGTAATACACAGATGACATCAACAATGCTTATATGTCTATCCAGAAAAAGTAGCAATAAGCTTTTATTAGCATTTTGCAAACTTGGTAAACACTAAGTGTGGGCCTGTGTCTCTCTCCTGCTGCTGATAGCTGAGACTTTCTATTGCTGATGCCTGTGGCTCCACTGCACATTAATTAGTTAAAAGAAGACAATGCATAAGTGAGATATTTTATTGTAGGAAAGAGAAAATACGCTGGTCATGTAATGAGAAAGAAAGGAGAGGAAGGAGAGAAGAGAAGTAGAGAGAGAAAGAAAGGAAAGAAAGGAAGCAAGAGAGCAAGAAGACAAAAGAGAGAACAAAGAGCAGAAGAGAGAGGAAGAAGGCAAGAGAGAGGGAATGGGTGAACCACTCCTTATATTGTGTGAGGCGTGGCTATCTGTCTGTGAGGTAGGCAATGCCTGGCTATAGTCAGATGACTGGGGGTTGGGTCCAGCTAGAATGCTGAGATCCTGGGGCATTGTCTACCTGGTAGAGCACACATCTCCTGCGAGGGCAGCTGTGAGAGGTTGGGACTGAAACAGTAGCCAAGGACTCAGGAGTTCTGGCCAAACACCTTCCATCCCTTGCCTGTAAAGATATTGCAAACTGGGTCACCGGGGTTCAGACCTACTACTCGACTGGGCCTAGGTTGCCTGCACAGACCACTGCCCTACAATTAAGCACTGCTTCTATTTACTCTGAATAACTGTATGCACTATAAGAGTTATCATTATAATTTTTTAGTGAAATTACAACTTTGTACAATCTCTTGTAACCAATAATACTGAATGTGTTGATATTGAGCTCATATTTATAAACTGTGGATATCTTACAACTTCCAGACGAGTTTCATATAAAATATATTTGTAGTAAGTCTCAAAGCAGTTTTTTTCCAGATTAGTGTGAGAATCATTGGGAATACTAACAGCCTTATGTACTTGGTCTGTGAAAATATTTTGAATTGTGAGTAACCATGTTAAAAACACTAGAAAAATCACAACAGAAAGGGACTCATATTTAGAAAAACTTTTGAACATAAGCAATTTTGTCTACACAGCCTGCTTTCTCATTTTCCACTGATTTGTATATTACTCTGGATACTTGTTAAGGCTTAAATGAATCCTAGTTCATGATTATATGCATCTGAACAATGTATTGGACATATACATTCTAAAATATAATATATGGTGTTATTGTTAATCATAGTAGGTATTTAAGCACAGATATATGTTAATGTACATTTTCACATTTTACTTGAGACAACTTAGTTTAGTACAACTTTAATATTTTCTATAGCACATGTTATTTTAGAGAGGACTGAAGTTTTAAAAGCTGATATTTAAGTATTTTATTCCTTGTATTTAATATGTGTACTCTTAATTTCTAAGACTACCTTATCTTCCAGACGCATATAAGAAATATCTTTGTGGGATCAGTACATGAAATGACAAACACATCGAATCGAAGTTTCAGTACACTTGAGTTTGAAAGGGTAGAAAATGTAGTACCTATAGAAACTCTAACAAGACCTTGTACAGTGAGAGCCATATTCAGTAGAAACAAAATCATAGGAACTGTTTATAAAAGCATAGGCTCACTAGTATTGAGAACGTGTTCTCAGTGCCTATATTCATGGTAAAATTTAGTTGTTTCATTTCCACCAAGGCCTTACCCTTAAAGTTATCCAAATAAATAACTACATATGGTGAGTTTCATAAGCATCAAGTTAATGCACAACCACACATTTTGCATAGCAATGCTCGAAAGCATTATACTATGCAAGAGCTTCTCTGTTAGAATTGTCCATATCTTCAAATTCACTGTGTTCCTTAACAGATTTTGGTTAAGATATATTTAAAATGCTACCTAATTCCATTAAACACTGAAGTAATTTAGGTTTGCATGATGAGCTACAAGGTAACACATAAAAATAAGCTATTCTGTGAACATTTTATGTTGCACAAGAAAATGTTTTATTGTATTTAATTATCAAAGTAATTAATAGGCAAGTAAAGTGAAATATATATTCTCCCATTCCACAGAATAGAATTATATGGGAAGTAAATTGTTCAGTCCTAAGGTATCAAAATTTATATTCTTATACACACATCATTTCTTGAAAGAATATCTTTGCTCTCTAAGTCTGTACTATACTAGAAACAAAGTTAAAACTTCTGTGCCAGAAAAATATAGGGGAAAGAAGTGAGACATCTGGTTCAGGTTTAACTAATAGTGAAAAGTAAAACTTATCTTTCAATGTCTATAAGAAATGAGTGCCAAGATTGCATTTAATTTTCCTAAGGTTAGTTAATACAAAACTTCCTCCTCAGCATTCATTCACTCACCTACATTTTTAGTCGAAATTAATAATACAATTAAGTTAATCTTTGGGAAATATTTACAAGTGTAAGGATTTTGGTTTAAGGATGGCTTAGAACATCAAATGTATAGCTAATAAATGTTAAATTTTTTGAAATGATGGCTGTGTTTGAATTATATTTTTTTCTTAAAAGATGTTGGAAGGTGCTGGATCTGAATACAAGGGATGTTTATCAATGTATATACGACCTTCTCTTATTTATTTATTTATTTTCCAATAAGTTATATGCCAAACTGTGCAGCAATATCACATACTGTGCTGTTGGGATTTATTCTGGGATCTCTGGAGGGCTGTACTGTGAAGCCACTTTAGGTTTTCTATATTATTTGATCTTGAAGGGATCAGAAAGGGAGTTTCAAAGGGCAACATGAAAGTGACATAAGGAATTCAATTCAAATGATACAGAAGATGAGCTTATGAAGAACATCAAAGTCATCCATACTCTATTTGTTACACACACACACACACACACACACACACACACACACACTGACAAGTACAGGTGAAAGCTAGTTGAATCAAATACTGCAATGTGAACAGGATGACAAAAAGCTATATTTATATCATAATCTTTTACAATGCTGGTTTTATGTATTTTTATTTTAATTTCACCTATTTTTCATGTGTATGTGTGTTTGAGGTACTGTGTTACACTGTAATGGTTTTAAAAATAATTTGTGATGCATTAAAATAAAAAGATGCTCAAAGTGAACTTCAGTTCTCCACATGCACACACACACACACACACACACACACAC
>JADRCD010230470.1:43593-53750 GCA_019843815.1 Montemys delectorum
AAAAAATGGGACATATATTGGGGATTTTGTGTATAGGTTACTCTAGATAAAGAACAAACAAAAAGATGCTAAAAAAAAGCTATATTTATTAATAATTTATGTAAGTGGTATTTTATAATTTGGAAAGAAAAAATTCTGTATAAAGAACAATTAAAACTCAATTTTATTCTAAAATAATAAACAGTATTAATGTTGGTGACATGATATGTGCATTTACATTGATTAATATTAATACTTTTTCTGGTTTGACATTGACATTGTTTGATCCTTAGAATTTATTCTCTGAAATTGTCAGTAGAGATGCATTGGCATTGCGTGTGTGTGTGTGTGTGTGTGTGTGTGTGTGTGTGTGTGTGTGTGTGTTGGAGAGAGGGGGAGGGGGAGGAAATGAGAGAGGAGCATGTGTGTAGTTGACTATTTAAAATTTATCAACAGTGTCAAGTTATATACCATTAACAAACATACTAATGAGGTTTGATGTGGTTGGCATTACTCTTTGCCCAAATACGTTTTGAATCCTGTGTTTGTATGTTTTAATTCAGACTCTACTTTATTTCTATTTTCATGTTCAAGAGTCAAATACTTTCATTATTTTTATGGTGATGTAGCTTCTTATAGCTTCTTTGAAGGTGTTTGTATTTAATTTAATAAGAACAACAAATGTAAATTGAAAATTTATTTAACTACCCAAAAATTTACTTACCACAGAGTTTAAAATTGTCAAACAAAGAGTGGCCCAGGGGATGCCCTTCCATGATGTCCTACTGATTTTACATTTAGAGGGCTTTAGGTTCGACCCTTAGCACTGGAAAAAAGAAAGCCTACAAACAAAAAACATATTTTTCTTAGATATTTACAATTGGAAACCCTCAACACTTGATCTCCATATCTTATCTCTCAAATGCCAATTTGTTCCACATTTTCTTGTATTCAGTTCCTAAAGCTTCACTTATATGCCAACATCCTAAGCATCAAACGTAATGTTTCCTCTTAGACTTTAAGTAACTTGTTAGATAGCTTAGTATAACCAATTATATATCTCTTTGGTTGGTGATATTGATGGTCAACTTAATGAAATTTATAATCTGTGAAAATAAATTGTTCAGCAAATATGTGACAAATTTCCTAGATTATGTATTAAGTGAAATGAGACAACCTACTCTGAATATAGGAGACAACATCCCATCAGTTATAGTCTATTGCTAACTAAAAAGAAAAAAAGGATTGCAGCTGGAGCCATGTGTCCCACCATGTTTATTCTTTGGTTGGTGGTTTAGTCCCTGGGAGCTCTGAGAGTACTAGTTAGTTCATATTGTTGTTCCTCCTAAGGGGCTGTAAACCCCTTCATCCTTGGGTCCTTTCTCTAGCTCCTCCATTGGGCCTTAATCTTCCAACTCCATATATACTAGAGGATGACCTAGTTGGTCATCAATATGAGGAGAGGCCCTTGGTTCTGTGAAGGTTCTATGCCCTAGTGTAGGGGAATGCCAGGGCCAGGAAGCTGGAGAGGGTGAGTTGTGAGCAGGGGGAGAGGAGAGGGAATATTTTTTGTTGAGGGTATACTGGGAAAGGGTATATCATTTGAAATGCAAATAAAGAAAATATCTAATAAAAAATTGGAAAAAAAGATAAACATGTGCTGAGATCAAGGGCTCATTTGCATCCATTTTCTGATCACAGATTCAGACTGACAAGTACACTAGGTTTCTGCTGTCTTGACATTTCTGCTATAAAAGTTGTCACCATCAACTTTGAAACAGAATGAATTGTCCTTTCTTAAATCTCTTTTGTCAGAGGATTCTATCATAGCAAAACACAAGGAACTAACATGGAAAATTGATTCCCATAAGCTGTGATGAATCTCTCAATGTAGTTCTTAAGGCATTGCAACTGGTTTCTGGAATCATTTTGAAAGATTTTGGACATTTGGGCTAGGAAAGAGCCCTCTCTCCCACTAAAAATCCCCAAGGTATGCCCTAAGTGTAGAGTTATATAATTTCTTGTGAGTTAATAGACAAAAACAAAAATTCTTGGAGAAACAGGATCAGGGGAGGACCAGCTCATAAAGTCTCAAAGGAGAAAAAACTAACTGATTCAGGGCCAAAGCTTTGGTGTTTTCCTTGAAGAGTTCTGATTTATCAACAGTTTTGTCATTACTATGTTCTCACTCATTACTTTTTATTTTTTTCATTTTTTATTAAATTAATTTATTTTTTACACTCCATATTCCATTTCCCACTTCTCCATACACCTTCAATCTGCTCCACATCCTACACCTCCTCCCCACCCCCCTTGTTTCCACATGGATGCCCATAAGCCCCACCCCATCTGACCTCTAAATTCTCTGGGGCCTCCAGTCTTTTGAGGGTTAGATGCATCATCTTTTGATGAACACAGACCTGGCAGTCCTCTACTGTATGTGTGTTGGAGGCCTCATATCACATAGTATATGCTACTTGTTTGATGGTCCAGTGTTTCAGAGATCTCAGGGGTCCAAATTAATTGAGACTGCTGGTCCTCCTACAGGATTGCCCTTCTCCTCAGCTTTTTTCAGCCTTCTCTAATTCAACAACAGGCATCAGCTGCTTCTATCCATTGGTTGGGTGCAAATATCTGCATCTGACCCTTTCAGCTGCTTGTTGAGTCATTCGGAGGGCAGTCATGATAGGTCCCTCTTTGTGAATGCTGCATAGCCTCAGTAATAGTGTTAGGCCTTGGGACCTCCACTTGAGCTGAGTCCAACTTTGGCCCTGTCTCTGGACCTTCTTTTCCTCAGGCGTCTCTCAATTTTTATCCTTGTAATTATTTCAGATAGGAACAATTATGGGTCAGAGATGTGACTATGGGATGTCAACTCCATCCCTCACTTGATATCCTGTCTTCCTGCTGGAGGTGAGCTATATAAGTTCCCTCTCCCTACCATCTGGCATTTCATCTAAGGTTCTTCCCTTTGATTTCTGAGAGTCTCTTACCTCCTGGGCATCTGGTGTATTCTGGAGGGTTCCCCCCAACCTCCTATTTCCTGAGGTTGCCTGTTTCTGTTCTTTCTGCTGGCCCTTGGGGCTTCAGTCCTTTTCCCTCAACCAATAGGAGAAAAATTTCCCTTCTCTCCCCCAATTACCCTGCCCCTGTCCACTTTCCCTCCAAGGTCCCTTTTTTCTCCCCACTTGTGATCGGTTTCTTCTCTCTCACAAGTGGGACTGAGGTGTCCTCTTTTGGACACTTCAGCTTGTTGAACTTTTTGTACCTTTTATTTTCGCTAATATCCACTTACTAGTGATATTAAGTGGATTAGAGTACATACCATGCATGTCCTGTTGGGTATGAGTTACCTCACTCAGGATGATATTTTCTAGTTCCAACAGCCAATATCAAATTAAATGGAGACATACTTGAAGCCACCCCACTGATGTTGGGGACAAGCAAGGATACCCAATCTCCCCATATCTAGTCAATATAGTACTCGAAGTATTAGCTAGAACAATAAGACAACAACAACAAAAAAAGATCAAGGGGATACTAATTGGTAAAGAAAAAATAAAGGTATCACTATTTGCAGATGATATGATAGCATACATAAGCAACCCCAATAATTCTACCAGAGAACTCTCCAGCTGATAAACAACTTCAGCAAAGTGGCTGGATATAAAATTAACTCAAATAAGTCAGTAGCCTTCCTTTATACAAAGGATAAACCGGCTGAGAAAGAAATTAGAGAAATAATTCCTTTCACATTAGCCACAAATAATATAAAATATTTGAGGGTAATTCTAACCAAACAAGCCAAAGACCTGTATGACAATAACTTCAAGTGTCTCAAGAAAGAAATTGAAGATCTCAGAAAACGCAGAGATTTCCTATGCTCATGGATTGCCAGAATTAACGTAGTAAAGACAGCCATCCAACCAAATGCAATCTATACATTCAATGCCATCCCCATTAAAATCCCAACACAATTCTTCAAAGACATGGAAAGAGCAATTCTCAAATTGGAAAGGCAAAAAGCTCAGAATGGCAAAAACAATTTTTTTTTGAGACAGGGTTTCTGTGTAGCTCTGGCTGTCCTGGAACTCACTCTGTAGACCAGGCTGGCCTGGAAGTCAGAGATCCGCCTGCCTCTGCCTCCCAAGGGCTGGGATTAAAGGCTTGCGCCACCACCACCCGGCTATGAAAATAATTCTTAACACTAAAAGAACAGCTGGGGGAATCACCATCACTGACCTTAAGCTTTACTGCGGAGCAATAGTGATGAAAATGCATTCATTTCTTTTTAAAGTAAATCTTTATTCTGTGTCATATGCATCTGATGCTCACAAGTTGTTTTCATATGGAACTCACAGTTAGGGAATTCCCTTCAGTTTTGGAATGGACTTCACTTTAAACTTTTAAATATAGTTGGAATTAATAAAGATTATAAGAACTGAAATTGTGTTGGATTCCCTTTACATTTGAGATGACTCCTGTTCTATGGAGAGAACTGAGAGATGGTTTGTGATGTGGTTTGGGGTAACATTGAAGACTATAGTCATTTTAGTTAATCCTTTTAAATGATTGTTTTTATTTAAATTTCATGTGATTTATTTTGAACATACTGATCCTTTCCATAATTTTTCCCAGGTTCATTTATTTTCCCTACACACTATACTCAGTAACCTCATTTGTTAAAAGCAAAACAATTATAACAATTCCTGTGTAGTCTGGCTATATAATTGTGCATATGCCCCTATTCACTGGAATATATTAACCTACCTGGGGTTACAACCATTATTAAAGTGACTTTTGCTTTATGAACTGTAATCACTTGGCAATAGCTCCTCAACCAGTGTTGGAACTTCATGCTTACCTGTCCCTTTCATGATGGGATTTTGTTTGGCTTGGAGAATTTGCATGTCTAGAACATGCTGTTAGAATCACTGTGGTTTCATGGATGTACCCACCTTGTTTTGTCCAGAAGATAACATTCATTTTTAAATCATTCTATAATACTCTGGCTGTTTCAGTGTTTCTACCACATCTTTTACAATGATTCCTGATTCTTGGGAAGAGGGGTTTGTCAGAATGTCCCATTTATGTATGAGCATTCCATTATCACTTGTTCTCCACATGTTATTTAGATGTGGTTTTCTGTCTTAACTTCAACCTACTGCAGGAAGAATCTTCTCTGTTGAGGGAAGAGTAATGCCATTGTCTAGGAGTATAATGAGAAGTCATTAGGAATCATAATCATACTAATTTCAATAATATTTTTTAAATACTACATTTTAAAAATATTATGTTGCATAATGTTGGGAGTTTCTCCCCTAGATCTCTTGTCTGTCTACCATAAGTTCTTGTCACGTTTACATACACCTGTGTATGTAAAGAGTTTAAACAAAGTTACCTTATGATGAGGAAATAATGTGCCCTAATAGACAAATAGACTAATGAATGGATTGGAATAAATTTTTTTTTAGTGTTGTTGGCCAATAAGGTCCCATAGATTTCAGAATATTACATACAGTCACCAATGTTCTTGTTTACATTCCATAACTTAATAATAACATGATATTGCTGAAGGAATCATATAACTGAAACATAGAACCTGAAGAAATCACTACTGTCCAGCATTCATAGTGCTGAATACTGTAATGCATGATATTGAAAGAGAAAAATCTCATCAATCTTATATACCTTTAAATCTGGTGAACTAAAAACATTGACTTCCATGGCAAGACATGCTCACTGGTGAAATAGTGTCATGAACACAGTGGAAATAAACAAGTACTTCTGATTAGGTTTCTGTCCTATCCCACTAGGTTATATTGAGATTGGAAGACTACACTACATGGAATACCATTTCATGGGCTGTGGCCTTCAAATTTGATAACAATATGAAAAATGGCTAAGTAGACCCATTCATTTCTCCATGATATCTGCAGTTACAATGACACAAGCTACCTAAATCCTCTGATTCTATATCCTCCATACTATCATGGAGAATACTCTAGATTTGTGAGGTAAAATAAACCCTTTTTAAAGTAAGTTATTTTTGTCAAGGGATTTTTGTCACCACAGTCAGATGAGCAACTAATGCAGTATCTAGTTTCTGACTTCTGAGTTGATGAGATAGTGCTTCCTGTGTTTGGTCTATGACTTTAGAAAAGTAAATTCTGTCCAAATTTCTGCTTGAAATCAACATTTTACATCTACTTTCTGGTATGGTAAATTACACCTGAATGCTGATATCTAAGTGCTGACATATGAATGCTGATATAACTGGCTCTAAATCTTCTCATCTTAGGTAAAACATTGATTTTTTTTTTGCAATGTCTTCTCCGAGGTTGTATCTTTTGGCTCCATATGGAGTGAAAATAGTAATACAGAATGAGTCATCATCCAATAAGTAACACCCACTATAAATAACATATTTTAAATGAATTTTTAAACATTTTGATAAATTTTATACGAGTACTAAATTTCCATCATAGCTACCACTTCATCTCCTTCCTTTAATTTTTCCATGTCCTCCACATATTTTTAAAATTATTTACCTCTTTATTTTTACTTACTATTGCTGAATATACTTGTTTAACTATATATTTAGTTATATTAATACATATATTAACATGCTGAATCCATTTCTTATCATATGCATATATAAATGAGAATATATGGATGTGTATGTGTGTGTATATGTGTGTGTGTGTGTGTGTGTGCATGTGTGTGGCCTGGACTACTCCTCACTATGCAACTCTACCTGCACTTTGGGGTTGGAGGTGAAGTGGTGCAGACTCAATGACAGACGCCAGGAGCAGGTGAGAAACGCTGCAGCAAGCTCATATGAACAGTGCTGCAAGCTCCTTTATTTCATTTTTTAAATTTATTTTTATTAGATATTTTCTTTATTCACATTTCAAATGATATCCCCTTTCCTGATTTCCCCTCTTGGGAAAAAAAAACCTATTCTCCCCCTTCCCCTGCTCACCAACCCATGCTCTCCTGCAAACTGGCTCTTGTATTACCCTACACTGGGGTACAGAGGTTCCACAGAACACAGAGACTCTCCTCCCATTGATGATCGACAAGGCCATCCTCTGCTACATATGCAGCTGGAGCCATGAGTCCCACCATGTGTACACTTTGGTTGGTGGTTTAGTCCCTAGGACTACTGGGGGTACTTGTTGTACTATTGTTATTCCTCCTACGGGGTTGCAAACTCCTTCAGCTCCTTGGGTCCTTTCTCTAGCTCCTTCATTGGGGACCCTGTGCTCAGTCCAATGGATGGCTGTGAGGCTCTCTTTCTGGATTAGTTGGGAACTGTCAGACCCTCTCAGGAGACAGCTAGACCAGGATCCTGTCAGCCAGCACTTGCTGGCATCCACAATAGTGTCTGGCTTTGGTGACTGAATATGGGAAGGATTCCCAGATGGTCTCTGGATTGTCCTTCCTTCTGGCTCTGCTCCATACTTTGTCTCTGCAATGCTTCCATGGGTATTCTGTTTCCCCTTCTAAGAAGGATCTAAGTATTCACAGCTTGATCTTTTTTCTTCTTGAGTTTCATATGGTTTGTGGATTGTATCTTGGCTTCTGGGATAATATCCATATATCAGTGATTGCATACCATGTGTGTTCTTTTGTGATGGGCTTACCTCACTCAAAATCATATTCTCCAGATCCATAAATTTCTCTAAGAATTTCATAATTCATTGTTTTTAAGAGTTGAGTAGTATTCCACTGAGTAAATGTACCACGTTTTCTATATCCATTCCTCTGTTGAGGGACATTGGGTCAATTCCAGTTTCTGGCTATTATGAATAAGGCTGTTATGAAAATACTGGAGCATGTGTCCTTATTACATATTGGAGCATCTTCTGGGTATATGCCCAGGAGTAGTATAGCCAGGGTCCTCAGGTAGTACTATGTCCAATTTCCTGAGGAACTGCCAAACTGATTTCGAGAGTTGTATCAGCTTGCAATCCTACCAGCAATGAAGGAGTGTCCCTCTTTCTCCACAACCTCTCCAGCATCTGAGTATTTGATCTTAGCCATTCTGAGTGGTGTGAGGTGGAATCTCAAGATTGTTTTGATTTATATTTCCCTGATGATTAAGGATGTTGAACATTTCTTTAGGTGCTTCTCAACCATTTGGTATTCCTAGGTTGAGAATTCTATATTTAGCTCTGTACCTCATTTTTTTAATAGGGTTATTTCATTCTCTGGAGTCTAATTTCTTGAGTTCTTTGTATACATTGGGAATTAGCCCTCTATCAGATATGGGATTGGTAAAGATCTTTTCCCAATCTATTGGTTACTGTTTTGTCATATTGATAGTGTCTTTTGCCTTATAGAAGCTTTGCAATTTTAAGAGGTCCCATGTGTCTATTCTTGATCTTAAAGCATAAGCTATTGGTGTTCTTTTCAGGAAAATTTCCCCTGTGTCCATGTTCTTGGGACTCTTCTCCACTTTCCTTTCTATTAGTTTCAGTGTGTCTTGTTGTATGTGGAGGTCCTCGATCCACTTGGAGTTGAGCTTTGTACAAGGTGATAAGAATGAATCAATTTGCATTCTTCTACATTTGTTAACTGCCAGTTGAGCCAGCACCATTTGTTGATAATGCTGTCTTATCCATCATGATCAAGTTGTTATCATTTCAAGGATGCAGGGATGGTTCAATATATGGAAATACATCAACATAATCCACTACATAAACAAACTCAAAGAAAAAAAACATAAAAATATATGATCATCTTATTAGATTCTGAGACAGCATTCAACAAAATCCAATAATAATCATGATAAAAGTCATGGAAAGATTAGGAATTCAAGGCCCATACCTAAACATACTAAAGCAATATAGAATAAACCAGTACGCAACATCAAATTAAATGGAGAGAAACTTGAAGCAATGCCATTAAAATGAGGGAGTAGACAAGGCTGCCCACTCTCTCCCTACCTATTCAATATTGTACTTGAAGTCCTAGCCAGAACAATTAGACAACAAAAGAAGATCAAAGGGATACAAATTGGAATGGAAGTAGTAAAATTATCACTATTTGTAGATGATATGACAGTATACTTAAGTGAACCCAAAAATTCCACCAGAGGACTCCTAAACTTGATAAACAACTTCAACAAAGTAGCTGTATATAAAATTAACTCAAGCAAATCACTGGCCTTCCTCTACACAAAAGATAAACAGGTTGAAAAAGAAATTAGGGAAACAATACCCTTCACAATAGTCAAAAATAATATAAAATACCTTGATGTGACTCTAGCCAAGTAAAAGATTTGTATAATAAGAACTTCAAGTCTCTGAAGAAAGAAATCGAATAAGACCTCAGAAGATGGAAATATCTCCCATGCTCATGGATTGGCAGGATTAATATAGTAAAAATGGTTTTCTTGTGGAAAGCAATCTACAGATTCAATGCAATCCCCATAGAAATTCCAACTCAATTCTTCACAGACTTGGAAAGAGCAATTTGCAAATTGATCTGGAATAACCAAAAACCTATGATAGAGTAAAATATTCTCAAAAATAAAAGAATGTCTGGTGGATTCACCATCCCCGACCTTAAGCTGTACTACAGAGCAATTGTGATAAAAACTGCATGGCATTGGTACAGTGACAGGCAGGTGGATCAATGGAATAGAATTGAAGACCTAGAAATGAACCCACACACCTATGATCACTTGATCTTTGACAAAGGAGTAAACCAGCCAGTGGAAAAAAGACAGCTTTTTCAACAAATGTTGCTGGCTCAACTGTAGCATGTAGAAGAATGCAAATCGATCCACTTCTATCTCCTTGTACAAAGCTCAAGTCCATGTGGATCAAGAAACTCCATATAAAACCAAATATAGTGAAAATAATAGAAAAGAAAGAGAGGAAGAGCCTAGAGCACCTAGGCACAGGGGAAAATTACCTGAACAGAACACCAATAACTCAAGATCCAAGATCAAGAATTGACAAATGGGACCTCATAAAATTACAAAGCTTTTGTATGACAAAGGACACTGTTAATAGGACAAACAGCAACCAACAGATTGAGAAAACATCTTTACAAATCCTATATCCTATAGAGGGCTAATATCAAATATATACAAAGAACTCAAGAAGTTAGACTCCAGAGAATCATATAACCCTATTAAAAAATGAAGTACAGAGCTTAAAAAA
>JADRCD010230471.1:0-17136 GCA_019843815.1 Montemys delectorum
TGTTTAGATATAAAGTTAGCATAAATAGACAAGAGTTTATGGCAAAACTTTAGAACTTCATTGAAAGATGTTAATTTTTCTTTACAAAGAAGTATGAATAGATTTCTTCACAGTTTCCTTGTTGACAATCTTTTCTAGTTGCTCGTAATTAACCAATGAGGAAAAAAGCAAAAGCAAACAATGAGAGAAAATTTTGCTACATTCAGTGACATGGGGAAGAACCTGGCATCTAAAATCAAGATGGGAAGTGCTTGCTACCCGTGGGACCCTTGGAGTTCCACACAGTAGGCTGCCACAATTGGAGAGCATTCAAAACACCACAGTCAAAGACAAAAATTAGGTGTTTGTGTTACTCAAGCAGTGTTCTCATAGTCAACAAAGGAATTCATACAGTTTACCTTGTCTTCTGTAACTTAGATAATGTTCATAACAGAAGCATTAAGAGTCTGTCTTAGTTACTATTCTATTGCTATGAATTGATCCACGACTACGAGGTTTAGTCCCTTATCATTGTGGTGGGAGTACAGGGGCAGGCATAGCACTGAAGCAGTAGCTGAGAGGTATATCTTGAGAGCTACAACCTGATCCACAGGTGGGAAGGGGAGAGGGCTGGGCCTGGCATGGGCCTTTGAAACCTCAAAGCCTACCTTCAGTGATAAAGTTCCTTCAAGGAGGCCACACCTTTTATTTCTTCTAATCTTATTAGAGTTCTACTCCCTGGGAACTAAGCATTGAAATATATGAGCCTATGGAAGCAACTCTTATTTAAACCACCACAGAGTCTGTCTTTACATTTTCTATTTATCAGTAAATTACCATTCCTTTTTTATTGTCTAATGAATCCAATGTTCAGCTAAAGTTCAAACAATTGATAAAAAACATTTTGTCATATTAACTATAAAATAAATTATATAGAATTATATTCATAAATGTGATTCCTCTAAAAAGTCTTATTTAGAAAGAATTGAAAGAAAACACTCTGCCAAACTCTCCAGATTGTCTACAATAGCTATGTATGTCTTCTACAATTAAGAAAATACAGTGGCATAAAATATCTATAAAAGTAACTAGTTTCAAAGAGCTGAAGAGCAAAATTGATTTTGCAGATTAGAATGTGTTTTTTAAGACAATAGAGATGTCTGCATGTCATCTTTCCTCCGTAGTCCTATACTTCAAAAACATATCACTCAGGAAGAGAACATGAAGTATTTTAATGTAGCTTTCACTTGGAAGAGTTTTTCTAAACTATGTTGTATTTCATCATCAACAGCTTTCTCTAAGGTCAGTAGAGCCAACAAGGAGCTGATGGGCAATCTGATAAAACTCGTTATTGGACCTGTTGGGTTCCAAACACATTCTCAGGCCTCGATAGGATCTCATTATTTCTCTCAGCAATCCTAGGAAGTAGGTGGCATTTCCCTGTTTTATGCATGAAGAAATCAAGTATTAAAGAGGTTATGAATTGTGCTTTAGGTCATACAACTGCTAAACATGAAAGCCAAAATTTGAATCTCTATCTAAAGCCAGATGCCAGGCTCGTTTCTCAAGTTCCTTGTGGAGCACTGACCAGAACACAAGCCTCAGATTCCCAATCCTGTATTTTCTCTGCACCGTGCAGACTCCCTGCAGTGCTGAGATAATGCTCTTGGAAACATCGTTAATGGTTGTTTTGACACCTCGTTACACAGAATTTTCTCCCAACTAAACATTTCTTGGCAAGGCAGTGGTTCACTGGAGTGCTTTGTTAATTTAAAGAGCAATATGACAGAAGTCCTTTTCATGGGAGGCAGCCAGTGTGGAAGAACAAGAGGCATGGGTGTGGCTCTCCGCTGGGTATCCCCTCTTCTGCTGATTCTCAATGGCCCCACACAGGGTAAGTCCCACAGCAGAGCTTGACTGGCCTACCTAGCAAACCACAGACCTGCTTTACTTTCTCTCTCGCTTTTCCTCCATGATGAGGATGTTGTGCTTGCCAGCTGGTGGCCTGAGCTACCATTTCAGCACCTCCTGCTTTTTTTTTTTTTTTTTTTTTTGAATTTACTTTGCATCTCACTTGATAACATCGGGCATATGGTCCTCATCGAGACTGTAACTCTTAGCATTAGGAAATTCATCTTGATATTTTGAAAAGGGAAGTATGAAAACCTGTGCTGTCTGCTTTGTCAACTCCACACAAGCTAGTCAACTACCCAAGAAGAGAGAACTCTAGTTGAGGAAAGTCCCTCCATCAGATTGGCCAAGAGGCAAGTCTACAGGGCATTTTTCCTGATTAATGATTTCTATGTAAGGGCACAGCTCACTTGGTTTAGGGCAAGGGGTCCTAGATTGCATTTTAAAACTGCAAGCTGAGAAAACCATGGAAAGCAAGCCACTAAGCTGTGCTCATTAGTGGCTTCTACTTTAGTTCCTGCTTCCGGGTTCCTGCTTGAGTTCCTTCCCTGGCTTCCTTTAATAACAGAGTGTTACCTGGAAGTTGTCAGATGAAACAACCATTTTGGTCATGTCATTTGGTTGTTTTGGGTCATGTCATTTTGCCACAGCAATGGAAAGCAAACTAGAAAGGCTTCTACTCTAGCCTTAAAACTTTGATTTTTATATCTAGTCCAACTTTGTCTTCTTATGACCTTGGTCTGCCTAGTGTCTTTTCCCTACCATTTGTCTACATCGCTTAAATTAGGATAGAGACATTGGATCTAAAACAAACAAGCAAGCAAATGAACAAAAAGTCAAAATCTTTCTACTTAATGCATGTTGTCTCCTGAATGTCCAGTACTGCTCTGTCCTGAGGCAGCTGCCTAGATTGTGCAAACTGGCCCTTCTTCAACAGGTCTGGATAGTGCATGCTGGGACTCAGATGACAACCCTAGAAGAATTTTAGATTGTTGTGTCCCAGAACACAGAATTAGTCATAGGCAGATAGACAGCAAACAAAGCAAGAAGAATGGACTTCCAAGGGAAGGAGCAGAGTTTTACTTGCTCTATAAAGGGTTGAGATCTTTAAGTTACCTCAATATAGATTTGGGACTCATTTGTATAGTGCAGGCTTTTAGGCATATTCTCTGCCTGTTATGTGTAGTTATGCATACAACTTCATGTGTCATCACCATCGTAAAATCTTTATACAAGAGTGTTTATTTTAGGATCATAATGAGCTCCAGGTTACTCTTGACAACCAGTGTCAGCATCAGTGTCAGAAGCCAGTTTCATTGAGGGTGTGGGCTACTGCTTGGTTCATTCTGGCTCCTTAGCAACCTGTTTTTTGCATGCTAATGTTGTGTAGCATCACATAAGGTATCGTAAGTTCTGTACTGCTTCAGTCTGCTTTCCTGAAAATGTTCTATAGCTGATTTTCTCAAAGTTCCTGTGCAGCTCAACATCTCAATGGTCACTTGTGGAGTCTTCCACTCTGGAACATCTACAAGGTGCTTCATGGTGATCTACTTCTTGGGGGCCCCTTTGGCCCATGGGAAACACATATTTCTTGTTACAAGGTCTGAATTGAGTCTGTGTTTTCATTCCTCCTTCAATTTAGTTACAATAGCTTCTATCTTTCTCTTACAAAGGGAAGCATGGTGAATGCAGTGTTTACATGCACAACACTAGGCCTGTAGACACTGTATTTAGCTTCTTCATGTTGTCATCTCTATAACAGACTCTCTTATCCATCATCCTCTGGGAGCCCTCTAACTCCATGTCTCTGATTTCTTTGTGTATGCATCATGATTAAACTTTGGGATGTAACCAGCAATGGACATGCATTTGCTGCTTTTGTTAAGCATTTGAAAATTGTGGCTAGGGTTTTAGTTGCTCTCAGAATTAAATAGTCTCTTTGTCTACAGAATTTGCCTTAGTGTTAAGGCAATGAAAATGTTCTACTTTACATTTTAGCATTAGGATTAAGATTTGGTTCTTTCTTTCTCTTTTAATGAAACACAGTAAAGTAAATGTACCAGAAAGTACTACTGTTTCCAGAGTTGTTAGGGTCCAAGGTTGAGCTTCAGTGGCCCAGGCAAAGCTATGCTTGGCCACTCATGTTTAATGGGCCACATGTGTAACAGTAAAAAGAAAAGAATGGAGATTTATTCAGTATGGCCATATTGAAAACAGGAACAAAGATATCCAAGATCCTCAAAGCTCATCCTGATATTATCTTGATATATAGGATCCTGATGTTAAGGTTAGTTTTAAGTAGAGAGCAAGAGGTGTGGATAAAGAAACAGTCTTGGTCAAGGTGTGCTCCATTGTGTCATCATTGTATTGGATCCAGGCTTTCCTGCCAGGAAGCTTGATATGTGCTCAGAAGCATGCAGTGTCTGCCTGGGAGATAATCTCCTGCTCTGATTGGCTCAGGATTTAGTCTTCCCTTTCTCATAGAATGATATTCCTGAGAAATTCCAATTTCTTGAGATCTATTGTTTCTGTAGTCTGATAGCCAAAAGAAGAAACCCATGTCATCTCTTTATTGTGGTTTTGCTCTCTTCAAGATGGCAATGTTTCTGCTATTGGTTAATCACAGGTCATTATCCAAAATGAGAATCTATACATTTGACCTAGCCACAGGCATTGAAAATGTAAGGAGGACTACCTTATCCTTGTTATCAAGTATCTTGAGTTAAGTATTTAGAAAAACTAAAAACTACTAAATTCAAATGTATCATGGGTCAATGAACCCTCTCAGTGATAGATGTCTTACCTATCAGGCATGAGGTCGGGGATTCTATTTTCAGCACTTAAAAAATATTTAGGACAATTTTATCTTATTTATGTAATAGGAGAAAGGAGGTATTTCATGCTGGCACCATGAAAAACTGCTTTCTAATATCAGGTCTATGAGCACTGTTACTACTTGAGGTAATAATGGCAATGATGTTTACAGTTAAGATAATAACATAGCTGTTAAATGACGATTGTGTGCTAGTAGTACCTAAGGTTTCTATATGGGTTATCTGATATCATCATCATCACCATCATCCTAGAGATGCTTATTGTAATATATCTTGGAAAGTAGGGCTTAGTGTTAGTAACTCTTTTCCTAACCAGCAGATCTTTCCATCATCCTACCATTGGTTTTCTTTATTCTATTATTAAAAATAGATTTTTTTTCTCACATAAAATATCTTGATTATCATTTCCCCTCCCTCTTCTCCTCTCAGTTTCTCCCCACCTCCCATAAATCCTTCTATTCTTGTCTTAGCCAAAGCTGCCTCCTGAGTCATGGTTTACAGCCATTTTTATGAGGTAGAGGGCATGCTTTTAATAGTAACAAATAAAAATAAATAGTGCTTAAAAGCAGAGGTTTAATAGAAGACTCATATTTCTATAGAGAAGAGGCAGGACTAGAAGCATGTGCCATCTTTTCTTTGATACTATTATCTAAAAGGCAAGATAGAGAGCTAGCCTTCGCTGTTCTCTGTGTGGAAGAGGCACTTGGCTTCCAGATGTTTGCCCACCGCCGCCGTTGTCTGCTTTGAGCTCACCAGAGGCTGCTGACAGGGTGATGCATTTAGAAGCTGAACTTCTGCTCTTCTTGAATGTTAACTATGTGAGGTTGCCAGTTACTGTAACTTGAAAATAGCACCAATATTTAGCCAAGAGTTTTCAGAATTGAAAAGAGGCTCTGGCGTATTTTAAAATAAATGGAATAAGGTAGAATTCTCAATAATGCTTAATAGCAAATAGAACTAAAGAAATAAGACAAGTAGTTCCAAGTACACATAATGATGTTAAATCATATTAATTGTTCTTTTTTTCTTAGCTCACTGAAAATAATTTCCTAGAGCCTAGGTACTAAATCTTACTTCCTAGAAATATTTTTCTCTTGAAATTCAATGAAGGTGCCTTCTGTGGTATTGAGGAAGTTGAACAATCTAAAAGGGTGTGTTCCACAGCAGAACAAGGTTGCCAGAGTTTCAAGTGGTGGATGTTCAAGAGATATCACTGCCAGAATGCAATAAATGGTTTAAACAAGATCAGCCCCAAAGCCCAAGGATCAACATAAAAGCTAGGCTAAAAATTCTGCCTCTGAAAGAAATTCTTACATAGAGTTATAGAACCAAAAGTAATAATTACATACATACATACATACATACATACATACATATGTACATTCATACATATATACATATATGATAAAATAAACAAAATAAAATGTCAAATGAATAAATGTGGCATTCTACAACATCATCTTCTGTTATATATGAGGAAACTAAGGTTGAGAGAAGCTTCGTGAGTTGTCCAAGCAGAGGCTCTTAGCATAATCATGACACCATTTTCTTTCATTGAGACAACATACAGTTGCAGAAGATGGCTACTACTGGAACCTAAACCCATGTGTCCATAATACAGAATATTCAGAACATCCTTTGTAGGACTATCTGTGTGACAATGACAAAGTCATACATGGTTTTATTTTCATTATTTTTGTTCCTATGTATGTCATGTTTGCTAACAAATATTAACTTATTCAGAGCTGTTTGTTTTACTGAAAACTCTTTTTTAAAAAAGAATTAGCCCTAGTCTGTAAGAGAAAGTCTATCTTTAAATGATAAGATGAAGATTGAGAAAAATGTATTTTCACTATTGCTGTAGACGAGTCTACATAATACTGTTAAATTGATTGTTGTTTTACATCAAACAACTTTTATAATACTTACTTGTATTGTTATAATATTTTATAAATTTTAAGGAATATGACAAAAAAGATATTGTAGATATTGAGGGGGGTCTCTAGGAGGAGTGGGGGTACAAAAGGGAAACAAGAATGTGATTTAATTCTATTTACTTAAAATATGTTTTTAAATGTTAACAAATTCAGATAAATTGAAATCATGTAACTTTTCTCATCATAATCCAATAAAAGTTTTAAAAAAAAGATTGAAATAAAATTGTCAACCAACACTCATATTCTGCATTGTAGAACCACAGTGGCCTTGTCAATCAAGACCTTACCCTTACAGAGTGAAATCCAGACAACCATGGCTGGTGCGTGCACCAGCTTCCTGTCACTGTCAACTCTCAGTATCTATCTATCTATCTATCTATCTATCTATCTATCTATCTATCTACCTACCTACCTATCTATCTATCTATCTATCTATCTATCTATCTATCTATCCATCCATCAGCCATCAGTCCTAGAGTGGCTCTCACTGTCAGTCATCTGATTGTTGTGCGGTCTCCAGCTTAGGTCCTGTAATCTCTGCATTCAGGGCAGGCAGAAAAAAGCAACAGAGAGTAAATCATGAGACATCGTTTGAGAACAGTCAGACCCTGAAATACTGTGCACATTTCTGATTTTGGGTCCTCATTGATCAGGAAGTCCCATGAACAATCCTACCCTTAGGCAAACTGGGATTTGAGTATATTGTCACAACTCTCCTCTGATATTAGGATTCAACTATTACAGACAAGAAGATAAAGAATAGTTAATAGGAATGATTAACACAAAAAGGAGTTTTTGTCACATAAGGCTGCATGATATAAAATAATAGCTATCAGGCACATGTGGCTATTAAAAGTGGCCAAGACAAACTGAAGTTTTCTATAAATTTTTAAATGTTCTCCTAATACTAAAGAATTAATATGAAAAGGAATATAAGTTATCCGATTAATAACTTCATATCAATTATATATTGAAATAGTATTATATATTGAGTTAATATATTACTCAAACTAATATCATCTGTTTTTAGTATTTCATTGTGGCTTAAAATATTTCAGTTACCTATGCCCAGTATTCATGGGTTACACTGTATTTCACAGTTTGGAAAAACTTCTTTTGGCTTAGTACACTCTATATTTCTTTGCAAATAACCTTGAACTATAGAGTAATTAACCAATCATAATTCTACTATAGAGAATGTCTAAGGAAATTGGCTCCTTATATACTGGCTGGCAAATCTTTTCTAAGAAATTGAATGAAATAACCAAAGAGAGGCAGTTTAAGAGGAAAAAACAGTTTGGGGGTGGGTGTAGCCACCCAGCAGAAACTGAAAGGATATCGGCTGGTTGTGGTAAGAGCACGTGCAGACTGAAGGGAGGACTAGGCTAGAATGACCATTGCCAAAAAAGTGAGGCAATACTGCCAAAAAAGAATAATACATGATTTTCAAAAAGCTAAACCCTCAAAAGTAAAATAAAAATAGTGAAGAGTAAAACTGAGTTTCAGATAGGAAAAAAAAAAGAGGAAAAGCTTCCAGACAGTAAAGTGTCTGAGGATCTGGGGATTACTGGTGTTTACTGGTCATACCATTTACAATTGCTCAGTTCCTCATCTTCATCTGCAGAACTTAGCCCATGTCCTTCTCTAAGTCATCCAACACTTTGTAAATCAGTGGTTTGTGGGATATTCCTTCCTCTGTGTGACTCCATCCAGCAGGCAGCATTTCTCTCTGTTTTGGATGCAAATGCAGAGGCTGAGGACTCTGGTTCTCACTGTGCTGGCTGATGCTACCATCATCTAACACCATCAACAAGATACAGGCTGATAACTAAAAGTGGAAGCTCTCTGTGTTAATCGTGGCTCTCTAAAGGAAAAAAACTAGTAGAATGAGTGCATATATTTAAATATAAACGTGTATTTATAAGGGATTTATTAGGTTAGTCTACAAGATGTGGTCCAAGTAGTCCAACAATGGCTGACTCACACTGGAGAGGCTGAGACCCCAGTAAATGCTCAGTTCACAAGGGTAGATGTCTCTGTTCTCCCAATTTGGCTCCGAAGACTTGAAGGTTTTGGAAAGCTATTGATCTTCAGTCTACCTGGAAAATCTGAAGAATTTAGTCTGATTAGGGTAGAGAAATGCTTCAGCAACAGACTAGGTAAACTTTACAGTGATTAAAGAAGAACAGGAAAAAGGCAACTTTTCTTTCCTCAATGTCCTTTTCTCTGGGCTACTACATGAAGATACTGCCCACATTTAGAGTGTTCCTACTTGAAAAAAATCTGATTATGAAAAATCCTTGAAGGACTACCCAATTACTTGTGTTTTAATTGATTCCAGATACAGTCAAATTGACAACCAAAATTGGCAATCACACTAGCTATAAGCACACAGAGATAGAGTGGAACAAATGAACATGTATGCATGTTATAAAACTATACCATGAGCCTGCCTGGGACAGCCTGCAGAGGTGAGTTGAGTGGGATTTGCCTGAGGCAGCGCCTTCATTAGCTGGGCCATTGCTCCCAAAACCTTCCTGATACAGCCTGCTACAATCAGGATCATCCAGCTAACTCCTCCTGCCACATAATAATCAAAATATTAAATATACAGAACAAAGAAAGAATTTTAAAAGCAGCAAGAGGTAAAGGCCAAGAAACATGTAAAGGCAGACCTATCAGAATTATACCCAATTTCTCATCTGAGACTCTAAAAGCTAGAAGGAACTGGGCAAAAGTCTTGCAGACCATAAGAGACCAAAAATGTCATCTTAGACTACTATAGCCAACAAAACTTTCAATCACTCTAGATGGAGACACCAAGACAAAACCAAATTTAAACAATACCTTTCAACTAACCAATCCCTACAGAGAATACTAGAAGAAAAACTACAACCCAATGAGGCTAATTACACTCAAGAAAACACTAGAAATAAGTAATTTCACACCATTAAAAGCAAAAGAAACACACACACACACACACACACACACACACACACACTCAACCATCGCCAATATCATTATTACAGGGAGTAACAATCATTGCTCATTTATATCTCTCAACAACATCAATTCCCCAGTAAAAAGACATAAGCTAACAGAATGGATGTGTAAACAGAACCCATCATTTTGCTGTATACAAGAAACACATCTCAGGGCTGGAGAGATGGCTTAGTGGTTAAGAGCACTTACTGCTCTTCCAGAGATCATGGGTTCAATTCCTAGCAACCACGTGGTAGCTCACAACCATCTGTGTTGGGATCTAACCCCTCTTCTGGTGTGTCTGAAGACAGCAATTTGTACTCATATACAAAAAGTAAATAAATAATAATACATAAAATAATAAAAAATAATAATAAATAAAGGTAAATTTAAAAAGGAAGAAATACATCTAAGCAACAAAGATAGTCATTGACTCAGAGTAAAGGTCAAGAAAAAGGTTTTTCAAGGACATAGACCCAAGAAACAAGCTGGAGTATTCATTCTAATATCTAATAAAATAGATTTTTAACCAAAAGCAATCAAAAAAGACAGGGAAAGACACTTTGTACTCATCAAAGGAAAAACATCTACCAAGAGGACATATCAATTCTGAACATTTACACTCCAAATTCAAGGGCAACCACATTCAAAAAAAATTACTAAAGCTTAAAACCCAAAACATAAACCCCATACATTAATAGTGAAAGACATCCCCTCACTCTCACTAATTGGTGGGTCATCAAAACAGAAACTAAACAGGAAATAATGAAACAACAGAGGTTATGCTTCAAATAGACCTAACAGATATCTACAGAGCATTTCACCCAAACACAAAAGAATATACATTCTTCTCAGTACCTCATAGAACCTTCTCCAAAATTGATCATATAATCTGTCTCAGCCTCAACAAGCAAGCCTCAACAGATACAAGAAGTTTGAATAACCTCATGCATCTTATCAGATCACCATGGATTAAAGCTGGACTTCAGCAACAATAAAAACAACAGAAAGTCTACAGATTCATGGAAACTGAACAGCTCTCTATTCAATGATAACTGGGTCAGGGAAGAAGGAAAGAAAGGAAGAAAGGAAGAAAGGAAGGAAGAAAGAAAGAAAGGAAGGAAGGAAGGAAGGAAGGAAGGAAGGAAGGAAGGAAAGAAGGAAGGAAGGAAGAGAGAAAGAAAGCAAGCAAGGAAGGAAGGAAGGAAGGAAGAAGGAAGGAAAGAAGGAAGGAAAGAAAAGAAACTAAAGGACTTCTAGAATTCAATGAATATGACAGCACACTAAACCCAAACTTATGAAACACTATGAAAGTAGTGCTAAGAGGAAAGTTCATAGTACTCAGTGCCCTTATAAAGAAATGGGAGAGTTCTCATACTAACAAATTAAAAGTACATCTGAAAGCTCTAGAAAAAAGAATAAACACTACCTAATTTGTTCTATGAAGGCACAGTTCTGATGCCAAAACCACACAAAGACCCAACAAAGAAAGATAATTTTAGACCAATTTCCCTTATGAACTTTGATGCAAAATTACTCAATAAAATTCTCACAAACCAAATCCAAGAACACATCAAAGATATCATCCAAAATGATCAAGTAGACTTTACTCCAGGGATTGATGGGCAGTTCAAAATTGGAAAACCCATCAATGTAATCTACCACATTAATAAACTGAAAGAAAACCACATGATCACCTCACTAGCTGCCATAAAAGCATTTGACAAAATCCAACACCCCTTCATGTTAAAATTCTTGAAGAGAGCAGGGATACAGTGTACATGTATAACTACAATAAAGGCAATATACAACAAGCCAATAGCCAACACCAAACTAAATGAAGAGAAAGCATTTCCACTAAAATCAGAGACAAGACAAGGCTTTCCACTCTCCCCCATCTCTTCAATATAGTACTTGAAGTTCTAGCTAGGGAAATAAGACAATTAAAGGAGATTAAGTGGATAATAATTAGAAAGAAAGAAGTCAAATTATCACTTTTCTCAGATGATATGAAAACATACATAAGTGATTCCCAAAATTCTACCAGAGAACTCCTATAGCTGAAAAAATACCTTCAGTAAAGTGGCTGGATAAAAAAAAAATAGTAACTCAAAGAAATCAGTAGCTCTCTGTTACACAAGTGTAAATGGGCTGTGAAAGAAGTTAGAGAGATAGTTATCCTCACAATAGCCAGAAATAATATAAAATACTTTAGCATAGCTCTAACCAAGCAAGTGAAAGACCTTTATGACAACAAGTTCGAGTCTCTGAAGAAAAAAAAATTGAGGAAGATATTGGAAGATCAAAAGATCTCCCATGATCATGCATCGATAGAATTAACATTGTAAAAATGGCCATCTTACCAAAAGCAATCTACAGATTCAATGTAATTCACATCAAAATTGCAACACAATTCTTTACAGATCTTGAAAGAACAATTCTCAACTTCATATGGAAAAAACAAAAAAAAAATCCAGGACAGGTAAAATGATCCTGAACAATAAAAGACCCTCTGGAGTCTTTCATTGTCCCTGTCTTCAAGTCATACTACAGAGCTATAGTAATAAAAATTGCATGGTATTGATATAGAAAGTGACAAGTGGATCAATGGAATGATATCAAAGATTCAGAAATAAACCCACACTCCTATGGACACTTGATTTTGACAAAGAAGCCAAAAACCATACCATGGAAAAGGGAGAGCATATTTAACAAATGGTGCTGGTATAACTGGATGTATGCATGTAGAAAACTGGTGAGGGTGTAAGGGGAGCACTTCTTCATTCATGGTTGAGTGCAAACTTGTACACCTATACTGGATCAATTTGATTTTTTCCTCAGAAGATTAGGAATAGTTCAACCTCAACATCCAGCTATACCACTTCTTGGCATAGACCCAAAAGATGTTCCATCATCCCATAAGGATATTTGCTCAACTATGTTTGTAGCACATTTATTGGTCCATAGTTAGAAACTAGAAACAACCTAGATGTCCCTCAACTGAAGAATGGATAAAGAAAATGTGGTTCATTTATAGGATAGAAGACTAGTCAGCCATTTAAAAACTAGGACATCATGAATTTAACAGGCAAATGGATTGAACTAGAAAATATCATCCTGAGTTAGGTCACCAAGACCCAAAAGGACATGCATAGTATGTACTCACTTACGAGTAGATATTATCCATAATGTGCAGGATAACCATGCCATCATCAACAGATCCAAAGAAGTCAAAAAACAAGGAGGGCCCAAGGAAGGATGGTTGAATCTTTCTCAGAGAGGGAAATAAAATAGATATTGGAGGTCAATGAAAGGAAGAAACTGGATGGAAGAGGGAATGGGGAGGGGAGTGGGACAGGTGGGTGTGGGAAGACCATCTGTAGGGAGAGCAGGGGAGAGAATGGAGAGCAATTTCTAGGATGTGCCAGAGACCTGGGATGGGGAAAGGCCTCAGAGGGTCTACGGGGTGATGGTGAAACTCCTAGAAGTGGGGCATATGAGTCCTGATATGTCCATTCCCTGTAGCCACGCAGGACTCCCAGTGAAAGCATAAGGGCAGCAAATCAAAACCTTCTACACAAAATGTGGCCTACCTACAAGATGTACAGGGACAGAGATAGAGCAGAGTCTGAGGAATGACCAACTAATGACTGCCCCAAGTTGAGACCCATCCCATGGGCAAGAACCAATCCCTGACACTATTAATGATATTCTGTTATGCTTGCAGACAGGAACCTAGAATAACTGTCCTCTGAGAGTTTCCAGCAGTCAATGGAAAGACATATAGAGACTCACACCCAAACTTTAGGTGGGGCTCGAGGAGTCTTACAGAAGACTTGGGAGGGTTGAGGGACCCAAAGAGGATAGGCACTCTACAGGAAGATTAGCAAAGGAAACAAACCTGGACCCCTGGGGGCTCTCAGAGACTGAATCATCAATCAAAGATCTAGCACTGGATGGACCTAAGCCCCTGCACAAATGTAACAGATGAGCAGATTGGTCTTCATGCAGGTCCCCCAACAACTAGAGTAGAGGCTGTCCTTTAGCCTGTTGATGCCTTCCTATGGATCTAATCCCCCCTAAATAGACTGCATTGTCTGGCCTCAGTGGGAGAGGATATGGATGCACCTAATCCAGCAGGGACTTGGTTGCTGAGGTGAGAGTAGTGTAGGGTAGTGGGGAGCACCCAGAAGGGGAAGGTGGAATGGGGGCAGGACTTGTGTGAGGGCAGGACTTGCTTGAGGGCTCACTGGGTGGACAAGAAGGTGTGATATTGAGATGTAAAGTGAATAAATAAATGAATGAATGAATAAATAAATAACTAAAATACACACACACTACATAAAGATGAGAGAGGAAAATGGAAGTGGATGGTAGGGGGGACTGCTAGAACAGACTGCAGACACAACACATGCAACCATACATGGCATTGGCTCTGACAAGACTCAGCAGGGAATAAGGCTAAGGCTCTGGGCCTGTGGGTAGTAGATCCTTCACCCTGTCCTCTGCTAAAGTCACGCCAAAGTTCACCCCTCAAGAATCTATCCTGTGCCTGAAGCTGAAATGAAGAGAGTGCAGACAAATGGAGACTGCAAAGCCCTCACCTCTGCTAATACTGAAGCTGTTGGAGCTGCAGAATTTGGAAATTGAATCTCATTGGCTTTGCCTGGAATGGCCTCTGTCACTGATTTGTCTGTTCTACTAATGACTTCCCTTCCTCACAGAAATGCTACAGTGATGTATAACTTATAATGTATAGTCAGAATTCATGCACAGTGAAGTTGCAGACATGATTACTTCAGCATGTATATAATGTACAAATGCACACATACAAAGCACTCTGCTCATTACTTTATTGTTCACACAGATACGTGGCCCAGCTCCTTCCTTCTTAGGTTTTCTAAACTGGTGTTCATTTAAAAACAAACAAACAAACACAAAAACCCATTATCAGCATCAGTAAGTCCAGTTTCAAAACTTAGAAAAGATTGAAGAAGGATGCAGCATCCTCACATGGACCTTAGAAGGAATGGCAACAGCCCTGTCCACCTTGTCATTAGATCACATGGTTTATCAAGGGACTGACAGATAAACTGTCTACTGCCCCCGGGACTTAGCTCAGCTCAGTCTCCGATACTTGAATTGTCATTCAGCTGTCCATTTCTGTGTTTATCCATCCAGACATGGTCGTAGGCCTCATCTCTGGAGCTCAGCTCAACCCTGAAGACCAGCTCATCATTGTGGTCCTACAATCCAGCCTCCAGCAACTTTTCCATGCATCTGTATCAGCTCTCTGCTTCTATGTAATAAGGCCTCTTGCAACTCCTTGAATTCTATTGTAGATACTTTAATTCTTTTGTAGCCACTCAGTAAACTATGTACATATATATGTACACACAAACACACACACACATACAGAGGGGGAGAGAGAGAAACAGAGGAGAGAGAGAGACAGAAGAGAAAGAAGAGAGAAAGGAAAGAGAGACAGTATGATGTGGTGGTCTAAGAGTTAATATTAACTGTTAAGACTGGAAAAAAAACAGTGTTTTCCAATAGCCATCTATCAAGAAAATTGGAACTACTTGGCAAATTGCAGACAAAAGAAAAATTGATGTAGCTTGTAAATGCATTATTACTTAATAAAATCTAAAACTGGAAATACACAAATGTGTCCATCTATGTTTCTGGTATAGTGAGTTCACAACAGTGCCTAAAGGCTTTCTCCTATCTATTGGATGTCACTGTCTACTTGTGGCAGGCCTGAAACACCAGAATGGAGTACCCCTCCCCAAGAAGCCAAGTTGATTACCAACTGTCTTAGTCAGGGTTTCTATTCCTGCACAAATATCATGACCAAGAAGCAAGTTGGGGAGGAAAGGGTTTATTCAGCTTACTTCCACATTGCTGTTGATCACCAAAGGAAGTCAGGACTGGAACTCAAGCAGGTCAGGAAGCAGGAGCTGATGCAGAGGCCATGGAGGGATGTTCCTTACTGGCTTGCTTTTCCTGGTTTGCTCAGCCTGCTCTCTTATAGAACTCAAGACTTCCAGCCCAGGGATGGCACCACCCACAAGGGGCCCTACCCCTTTGATCACTGTGAAAATACCCCACAGCTGAATCTCATGGAGGCACTTCCCCAACTGAAACTCCCTTCTCTGTGATCACTCCAGCCTGTGTCAAGTTGGCACACAAAACCAGCCAGAACACCAACAAAAGCTTGTGATTATGTATGCTACCTCTGTAACCTTTTGGTGGCTCTGGAAGCCTATTTTAGATCAGATTCTATGTTCCCTTGGGGAACTTTACTCTCATGAAACCCTGTAGTAGCAATACTACATGGAATACTTCCATTTCCCTTCTCACGTTGCCTCCCAACTAATTACAGAGAGGAGCCACGTGATTACCGATGGCTACAGACAGAGTTTGATGGACATTATTTTTAGAATAACAGGTTTCTTTGGGGGACAAATTTTTTAAACTAGATATTGATAACTATTGAATAATTCTGTGAGCCTTTTAAAAGATAGTAGATCATACATTTGAAATAAGTAAGGTTTATAATGTATAAACTCTCTTAATTAGTCTCTAAGGGGGTAGGAAGGGTGCCAGGACACTAGTTAATCAGGACTACAGAAAAAATGGCAGTGATGAAAGTATTTGATAGACATGAAATGAAAATGGAGTAAATATTATTAACTCAGACAACAAGAAAGCATTGAAACATACAAAACATGGGACAATATAAATAAGTGCTAGGGTATAAGTGTTCATTTTGCCATATTTTATGACTAGAACTAATTTTATCCAAAGGCTTAAAGTTATAAAAAAAAAATCATGTTGTCGTAATCCTTGTCTATGATCTATTTTGTTTTGTTTTGCTTTTAATCTTATAGAGGTATTTTGAGGGAGTAATATCTACAGTGGTCAATATTTTTTCAAATTTCACTATCATTTCTAATTGCATTATTTTCTTTTGCCATATTCTGATAGAATAAATTTATCAACTCTGAAAATGGAGTTCCCTTTTAACAGTTCCCAAACCTAAGATCTATTATGCTCTTGTCAAAGGAAAGCATAGCTCTTATCGCAAAGTAAATAAGAGGTACTTTAAACATGAGTGGCCATGGCTCAGGAATTCGGATTACAATTACCCCCCAAATCACATTAATGCGGTAATGCTTTCATGAAGTTTTCTGTGGTAACAGCAAAGAATGTCATAAGTTTAAGTATTTTTAAATACATTGATGGGAACATCAGATAGATGCGTTACAACACAGAAAGGAAATCTTTTATCTGCCTCTCTTAAGAGTCCCAGCCAGGCAGTGGTGGCAGGCCTTTAATCCCAGCACTGGGGAAGCAGAGGCAGGTAAAGCTCTGAACTCAAAGCCAGCCTGGTCTATGAAGTGAGTCTTGGACAGCTGAAGCTACACAGAGAAACCCTCTCTCAGGAGAGAGAGAGAGAGAGAGAGAGAGAGAGAGAGAGAGAGAGAGAG
>JADRCD010230471.1:29825-56762 GCA_019843815.1 Montemys delectorum
TCCTCCTCCTCCTCCTCCTCCTCCTCCTCCTCCTCCTCCTCCCCTTCCACTCCCCAGCAAAATGGAAATACTAAACTAAACAGATAGTTTCATTCAAAGACTAAAATTTACATTCTTCATGCTGGAGAGATGGCTCATCAGTTGAGAGTGTATTATACTGTTCTTACAACTAGAGTTCAGTTCCCAGTTCCCACATCAGGAACCTCACAATCACCTGTAACTCTAGCTCTAGGAGATCCAATGTCTTTGGCCTCCATGGATACTAGCATTACTCTATCCACACATAGATTCACAATTAAAGCTGCTTTACATCCTTAAAAGTAATTCTATGTTTATGTGTCTCATACTCAAGATAACCTATATTTGTTAAACAGACAGGTTGCCGAGAATACATTTGAGCTAATCATTTGAAAATACCATAAGAGTGTGTAACTCTAGTTTTCGAATTTATATATTATTTTGCCCAGCCTATATTGTACATCCTTTTATGTGTCTGAAATAAACAAAACATATGTACCTTTGAAAGGTGTTGGAGGACTATAACAAGCTTATAAATTACTTGGCTCCCACTTTGAACTATTAGAAGCTGGTTGACAATCCTCTTCATGAAACATAATTGGACAAACCAAACAGAGGGTGTTGAGTTGGACAAACAAATGGAGAGCTAAAATTGCAGGAACTGTGGAAAACTCAAAGCTGGTGGAACGCATCTCTATTTCAAGAATCAAGGGCATTCTGTTGAGACAAGCCAGTGACACCAAATACAAAGGGCAAGACAAGCACAGGAAGGGATAAGAGTGGTGTCAAAGCAGTCCAAAGATAAATGAGATAAGGTATGAGGAAGGGGAAAACCTCTGGAGTAGGAGTATATACCCAGCTAAGACAAGAACTGAGACCAAAGGTGAGCATGCTTACTCACACCATGCTGTCATCTCAAGACTTGAAAAACAACAGATCTCTTTTAAATGGTTCTTTTTTTCCATTTACTCCAATTAATAAAATCCTTAAGTATTTTAGAATGAAGAGAAAATATCACTATGTTAGTTGATAAATGACTATTATAGACCACTATAAATAGTCACTCAAAGATAAGGACAAGTAGTAACTGACTTTCAGAACATATAATTGTAAAGTTAGATAAGTAGACATGAATTATAGTGACTTGATTTCTTGTAATAATAATATTTATCAGTACCTGTTATATTCCTAACAGTTTTCAAAAGTTGGTAGATAATATATTAATGGGGATAATAACTAAATGCCTATAACTACAAAATTATAACTCAGAGAGAAAATATAAACTTCTATTATTCGGTACTTTAATAAAGTACCTGAGTTAATAAACTTATGAAGAGAAAAAGTTGACTTTTGTTAAGAATTCTGGAGGTAAGTTTCAGTTCAGAATCATGCAGTGAGCTGCTTTGGACTTGGCAAGGTCGGTAGACTGTGGAAGGGGCATGTGGCAGAGTAAAATCCTTCTATTATACTTTAGGAAGGATAGGACCAGGGAGGGTGGTTCTCACCATGCTCTTCCAGAGCGTATTTCCAGTGAGCAATAGACATCCCATTAGGCACCACCTCACAAAGGCCCCAACATCTGTAAACAGAGGCCATTCTGGGCTTTGGCCACCCTAGGGCTGAAGTCTTAACTCATGGAACTTTAAACGACATTCATCCAATGCATTGCATAGGAAAGTCCAGGGTACTTGGTAGAATGCTTAAATGTAGACTACTCCTTCCAGAAATCCTCTAGGCTTTTAGTGCCACATTGGGTCTACTGAAGAAACCAAAAGTATGAACTAAACAGGTACTGAGTTAGCCTCTCTGGCACGTAGACAGTTATTGCTGAACTACCTCATTCTATTGTGCAACTTACCCTATCATGCAACCCAGTCTCATAAATCCCTTTGTCATAAGTATTTATCCCATAAGTTCTGTTTCTCTACAGAACCCTGAAGAATACCCCAGGCAAATAAAGGCTCATCACTAAGTCACATATAGCTTCGTGACTTTTTGGCAAAAGTTGACATATTCATGAAGATGTTCCAAGTGTTATTGTGAAACACTTTCATTATGATCAATAAAATGTACTCCCGGCAGAGTTTCAAAAACAACCATTCTTGTAAAGTTGTAACTCAAGCTATGGAAGCAAGTAGATACAAAACCCATGGGTTTCTGACCAGGATTCTTATAGAAATATTTCTCCATGTTCAGGAGAGAGTAGGATGCATTGTGTACATGAGGCAGAGTTTGTAAAAATTGGGAAATAATCTTAAAGCCGTTAACACCAAGAGAATGCCACTTGCAAAAGCATTGTCTATAGAGTGAAGACTGTACTTTAGCTTTTGGTTTCTTCAGGGAATGGTTTGTTGTTGATTTGGTTTTGTTTGTACTGATTTGTTTGGGTTTTTTTTTTTTGTTTTTTGGGGGGGGGATGTTTTCTGTTTTTTCTTCACCTTTGTCCCTTCTTTTCTGTCCCTTAGGACAGAGCATGAGGCTGATACTCCAAGGGCACATAACAGAACAACTCACACAAGCAACCAGTAGAGAGAGCTCTCTCCACCTGTCCAGCCAGGGACATCAACATCTACAATGTATTAACAATACTTTATTCTGAATGGGATACATGCAGCAGTTTACAGGCCCACAGTCCCTGGTCCATACTTACAAACACAAGTCAAATTCTTACTCTTACTCTTAAGCAGCCTATACCCCTTACAATTTCCTGTCCAGATCTTTCTCCAGAAAAGATTGTCATTTTGTTTTTAAAATGTGTCAGAAGCCATCTAGGAAAGGATGTGGTAAGCAACCAAGTTTTCTGGAAATAGACCACCGTTTTACATTGTTGCAGTGGATGTGCTCTGAGATGCAGGGTCCTCAGAGACTTCATTCCAGGATGGCTTCTTGCTGCTGATATGCCTTTCCTGCCACTATTACATAGTCTAATGATTCCTTGGCATCAGCCCATTTGATTGGGAATATTTTCTACAGAATCCATGTAAAGATGTACTTTCATGGAGTAATGCTATATAGTAAATTGATGATTTTGTAATTCCTGATAGTGATTTTATAGAACTCCTAAATTGATACAAGTAATCTCAAGCCCCCTAGTGGTGTAGCCTTTTTCTGCTTCATCCAGTATGTCTCATGGCTCTCTCTCTCTCTCTCTCCTCCTCCTCCTCCTCCTCCTCCTCCTCCTCCTCCTCCTCCTCCTTCTTCTTCTTCTTCTTCTTCTTCTTCTTCTTCTGTTTTCTTTTCTCTATGTCTCACAAAGAGTTAATGAAAATTTTCAAGTTTCTTGTCCACCCAGCAAAAGGTCCCTGAGTCAAAGAGAAAAGAACTCAAATAACTAAGTTTCTTTTCCTCTTTCCTGGTTTCCCTCTAGGAAACCCCCTATCCCATCCCTCCTCACCCTGCTTCTTTGAGGGTGCTCCCCTCCCCACCCTCCCACTCCTGCCTCCCCTCCCTGGCATTCCCCTACACTGGGGCATCAAGCTTTTATAGGACCTCTCCTCCCATTGATGCCCAGCAAGGCTATCCTCTGCTACATATGCAGCTGGAGCCACGTGTCTCTTCATGTGTACTTTTTGGTTGGTGGTTTAGTCCCTGGGAGTTCTGGAGGTCTAGTTGATTAATATTGTTGTTCTTCCTTCCTATGGGGTTGCAAACCCCTTCAGCTCCTTCATTGCCAGAAATCTTCAGCTTTTGGTCCCATTTGCAGACCCCCACACCCCTCACTGCCTTCCTTGGGAACCTAACTGTCCAGGCAGGACCTCAGCAGCAATGTCCACAGCATGAGCTATGCCACAACTCCCCAGAAAAACAAATGTCTTATATGTAGGGTGTCCTTTAATAACACACCAACTTCCAGAAAAAAAAAGAACCATAGAGTTTTTGGTTCAGTCCACACTCACATCCAAGGAACAAAATATTCCATAGCTCTGGCAACTTTACCTCCTTTGGATTCCCTATCCAGATTTCAAGGACATGTTTTATAATTATTTTATTCAATTACTTAATTTCATCTGACTAAAATTTATACGTGCACTAAATTCTCTTGAATGTTTCCATGTAGTTTCCACTCTATAGACAATAACAAAAAAGTAACATAATCTCAAATCCCAAGTTACAAAAATTAAACCTAATAGCTTTATTGGATCATTTGAAATGGATAAAAATCAATTTTTATCTTCTAAGCTTTCAAAAAGTTATAATAATCTACTCTTACTTTCATAAAACGGACAGAGTCATGTTTCAAAGTAAGAGTGTAAATACGCATCGGTGGTCATGCCCTAAAGACAAAAGAAATAAGCAGACCCTTATGTCATTCTTACCAATACACACACACACAGACACACACAGACACACAGACACACACACACACACACACACACACACACACAGACACACACACACACACACACAGACACACACACACACACACACACACACACACACACACACACACACACACACACCAAAACTCAGAATAGGAAGACAGACATGTGGAAGTTTCCACTTCGGTTAAGCTGAAGTGGAAACTTAATGGTTCTTTGGAAAGTCAGTTGTGTTGGATGGTATTTTGCTGGGGCAAACACATGAAGGAACATTATGCTGAAGTGGACACAGGTGAAAGACTAAGGCGGACTTGTGAAGGAATGTTTCACTGAAGCAGACATAGGTGAAAGGATGTTCTGTTAACACAACCATATCAAAGGACATGTGATGAAGGATTCTTTGCTAAAGACACGTATGTACTAGTCTGCCTTGCATGCGTTAATGAGCTCCATTTCTTGGGACTCCATAGAGAGAAATGTTCCAGAAAACTTCTGGTGGTATACTGCGGCTTCTTGTCACATCCACAGACTCGGGTTAATTGGCAGAGTTATGTCAGCTGAGGCAAGATCATGCCGGACACTTGATATTTGGAGGGAGTATAAAGAAGATCCGATGGACTGTCAGGCAGGAAAACCAGGTCAGCAAGCTTGGTAAGGTAGATTGGGCTTGAGACCCGGAGACTAGCTGGGCACACACTCAAGACTTAGACAACTTCTCCTTCTCTGCCAGATTCCTGGCCTGAAACACGGGCCACACTACCTACATTAGGAAGTATGACTGTGTGGCCATGTAGGCCCAGTACAGAGTTCTCCATGCTAATGAGTTCCCTAGAGACCCTGAGGGCTTAGCCAATAAGCTTCCCTTCCCAGACACTCCTCCCTGAAAGGGGTATTTAATCTCCAGTCTACCCTGAGATGTTGGTACTGGACGGTATGCATCCATTTTCCACCATGAACTGTCTCTTTCATCTAGGTTTCCATAGGGAACCTAGAGAAGGTCTTCACCCAGAAAGGTGAAGCTTAGTTCACCCGTAGAAGGCCTCTCTGCACTCCCAGACAACTGCTACCCAGCCAAGTACAATCACAGCTGAGCAAAGCTGGAACCTTAGGGTTTATCATTAATTCTGTTTCCCTAAAGTTTGTGGGATTTCCCCTGATTTTTCCTTTAGTATGTATACATACATATATAATGTATATACCATATACACACACATATATATGCATATATGTGTATAGAGAGAGATAATGTGTATGCCATATATACATATATATATATATATATATATATATATATGCGTATACATGCAGGAAAAACTAATATACAGAAATAAAATAAATATTAAAAACAAAATCTATCTCCTAAAGATCACAAATGTAACTGAAATTAATCCCTTGACAAAACTGTAGAATAAAGCTGTGAATTGACACATTAAGTAAAATGGCTTAACATTGATATAAATCTGTGCAAGAATCAAAAGAATATAATAAGATTAAAAAGCTGTGGCATGAAACATGGATATTCTAGTAGTCATCTAATAACTAAAGAGGGACATGAATTTTATGGGTCAAGCAGCACATGGAAAGGGGGGTGTGACTGTGAAAAGAGAGAGGGACAGTGTATAGTTTGATAGGAAATGCCTATTTTAAAAAAGTATGAAAAGCAGGCTTATGGTTAATGTTTGAATACTTTCCATGGCCAATATGAATAGGGAAATGGAAGCAGAGCCTTTGTTGTTCTGTTTTCCACTAATTAAAATAACACTGGCCTGTGATTATTCTTTTATATTAAAAAATAAGAAAAAAGAAACTAAAATAATTATTTATGTTTTTTAATGGCTAGCATAGGCTGTAAGTTAGGTAGCTGAATTTAAAAAGAACATGATATTCTAAACAATTAACTATGTAAAAAAACCTGAGCAGATCTTGGACGCAAGCTCTGCAGCTTGCCCACAACACTCAGAGGAAGCCCCACTCCCAGGCACTCTGACAATCTCAGGATCAGAGGTGAGGAGGAACCAACATCTGTCCCAACACCAGGAATAACTGGGACCAGCAGGACCAGGCACACAGGAACTCTGCCAGCAGAGTGGCTCGAGTTCCTTCTGATCGCTCTGGGCTGGTGTCTGGAGCCAGTCCCACAACACCCAGAAGAAGCTGCTGCACTCCCAGGTGCTCTAACAAGCCCAGGATCCAAGGATCCCAGAATCACAGGATCCCAGAGACAGCTTGACTCCAAGGAGTTCTGACACAACCAGAATCACAGGAAGGACAGGCTCCAGTCAGATTTAGCAAGGGTAGGTAGCATTAGAGATAACCAGATGTCGGGGGGGGGGGGGGGGAGCAAGCCAAGGTTACTTGATATCAGCTGAACCCAATTCTCCCACCATAGCAAGTCCTAGACACAACATCATACCAGAAAAGCAAGATTCAGATCTAAAATCACTTCTCAAGATGATGATACAGGACTTTAAGAAAGACATAAATAATACCCTCAAAGAAATACAGGAGAACACAGGTAAACAGCTAGAAGCCCTTCAAGAGAAAACATAAAAATCCCTTAAAGAACTATAGGAGAACACAATCAAACAGGTGAAGGAAATGAGCAAAACCATCAAGAATCTAAAAATGAAAATAAAAACAATAAAGAAATTAGAAAGAGAGACAACCCTGGAGATATAAAACCTAGAAAAGAAATCAGGAGTCATAGATGCAAGCATCATCAACAGAATACAAGAGATAGAAGAGAGAGTCTCGGGGGCAGAAGACACCACAGAAAACATTGACACAACAGTCAAAGAAAATGCAAAACGCCAAAAGCTCCTAACCCAAAACATCCAGGAAATCCATGATGCAATGAGAAGACCAAACCTAAGGGTAATAGGTATAGAAGAGAGTGAAGACTCCCAATGTAATGGGCCAGTAAATATCTTTAACAAAATGGTAGAAGAAAACTTCCCTAACCTAAAGAAAGAGATGCCCATGAACATACAAAAAGCCTACAGAACTCCAAATGGACTGGACCAGAAAAGAAATTCCTCCTGTCACGTAATAATAAAAACACCAAATGCACTAAGCAAAGAAAGAATTTTAAAAGCAGTAAGGAAAAAAAGGCAAGTAACATATAAAGGCAGGCCTATCAGAATTATGCCAGACTTCTCACCAGAGACTATGAAAGCTAGAAGATCCTGGGCAGATGTCATTACAGACCCTACAAGAACACAAATGCCAGCCCAGGCTACTATACCCAGCAAAATTCTCAATTACCTTAGATGGAGAAAACAAGATATTCCATGATAAAACACAATATCTTTCCACAAATCCAGCCCTACAAAGAATAATAGATGGAAAACATCAACATAAGGAGCAAAACTATACCCTAGAAAAAGCAAGAAAGTAATCTTTCAACAAATCTAATTCCACTTCTTACAACAAAACAACAGGAAGTGACAATTACCTTTTCTTAATATCTTAATATGAAAATTAATATTACCAACATATCCTAATCGATTGAAATCCAAAAATATGAGAAATTAGAAATTTGTTGATTGTCATCCAATGGTTTCTCTAATTTGGTAGTTGGAGAAATAGGTTCAATATTGTACAATCTATATACACTTTCAGCTTGTTTGTGACAGGGTCTTGAAATCTTGCTTCTCCTATCTCAGCCTCTCTATTAGTAGTATTATTTATTTCATGTTTTTACATTATACTATGGCTTTCAGAACAGCTTATTTATTTCAAAAGTATTTATATACCCAAGGGAGACATAGACAATTAACTTGGGAGGTGTCTTGTAGGAAAGAGAACAACAGAGAGTGAGACTGAATGCTTTCCTTGACATTTGTAGCTCTTGTATCAAGTTTGAAGAGGAGGACTCTATAAGTTATTCTTTCTCTGAGATGAATGCTTTCCCAAATTATCACAGCCAATGAACCAGATTCTTACCCACACCTAATGTCTGTGCCACCCTCCAAGCAGAACTATTGTTCATTGAAACAATTGGTGAATGACTTTATGGATAGACCATCTTAATACACGCATTATTTCTTAAATGAATGTAACTTGTTCTTTGTGGGCTGAGAATAAAGTCACTCACTCAAGTCAAATAGTTTTGACCATAGCAGGAAGTCTGTATCCAAAAATCATGCCTACAATTCATTCCTTGGTGCAGCAGAACTGTCAACTCTCAGCTTAGCTACTACGATGGAGGTAAAATCCTTTGATGATGTGAGGATCATTGAAGTACAGCCTTATTGCAATGAAATCCAATGTCTAAAAATTGTTCTTATTTTGGGTTTGTACCACAGTAAGAGCCAAGATTTTAAGCTGTACTAAATACAAAACAAACAAACAAACAAAAAGACTTTATATATTTATGTTCATTTAAGAAAATACTAGTAGTGATGTATTATTTTGAAATATACAGTTAATATGTTTGGAGTTATTTAAAATTTATATTGAGAAAAACATATGTATTTTCAGTATTCCTGTAGACAGCATCTACCTAAGACTGTTAAATTGATTGTTGTTTTATATCAAACAACTTTTATAATACTCATTTTTATTGTTATAATATTTTATAAATGTTAAGGAATATGACAAAAAAGATATTGTAGGTACTGAAGGGGGGTCTCTGGGAGGAGTTGGGGTACAAAAGGGAAACAGGAATGTGATTTAATTCTATTTACTTAAAATATGTTTTTAAATATTATCAGATAAATTGAAATCATGTAACTTTTCTCACCATAATACAATGAAAGTTTAAAAAAAAGAAAAGAAAATCTGAAAAAAATTATGTAAACAAACAATATCAGAAATTTGGAGTTGTTTTATCCCAATAGCATTCCATATTTTATGTTATCTTGAAAGAAACACAGAATAAAAATTCTGTAGTTTTTCTTTTTGAAGTATGTCTATATGAGTTCACCGTCTTGCTGTTTTTGATTCAACAAAGTTTATCAAATAGGACAATATATGAGCTACTAAAGCAGGACACCAGAATGCCTATGTTATAAAAGTCCAAAGCGTAGAGCCCCCAGTAGACAGTTTGGTAGAGGATAGAAAAATAAATTCAGCCTCTTCATGTTATTGGTATGTTGGAGCATGCTCATGATGAACCAACTGATGTCAAAGGACATACAGAATGAGGTGGCAACGTGAGCAGTCACCCTACAGCCCTATGTTGTAACCCCAGCTCTGCGGTGCACAGATGAGAAAACACGATGGAGTTGGGGAGACCCCTCAGAGCAAGCACTCGAGCAACAGGGAGGCTGAGGTGAACATACAGTTTAGAAGTGTGCGTGTTGAATCATGATGTAGTTTGATATCGTATTCACTTAGAAGGGCAAAAGTATCAATATTTAATGGAATAAAGCCACATTTGCTTCTGTATTTTGTTGGCCATGTACAATGATCAAAGACGTTTTCTTTAACATTAACAGAAATTGCTGTTTGGGCTGCTTGTTTTAACCTGGGGGTATCCTCCACTGTCTTAATTGTTCTGTCCGTCTGTGACTCTTTGCTGACACCACTCCTGCATGGTTCTCTCAATACCACACAGTCAAACTGACAAATTGTTTCCTTTGTCTACAACTGGCATGCTCACAGTGGGGCTCTTATTTGAGCAAACCTGAAGATACCAGGCTGCATGAACACACAGGGAGAGATATGTTCACAAAGGTCCCTGTTTTAGAAAGTATACACTACTTTCAAAACATGTCATCACATTGAAAAGTGTAATTATGGCTTTTCCTTAATGACTGACATGACATATGTTTACACATGTTTTAGCTGCATAGTGCCATGCTGCATATTTGGTGGCAACAGCTAAACTTCCATGGCAAAAACAGCTGAGCCTGTCGCCTAATGTTGCCCAAGTGATTGGCATTAACCAGTGCAACCTGCCTGAGTATGTCACAAGTTCTTAAATCATTGCGCAATGAATTTAATTATCATTTTTGCTGTGAGAATTGTGTTTGCTCACTTATGCTAATCTTGTTTTCAACTTCCCTTGTTTTGCTTTGGCTGTTTCTTTGAGAGGACTTTTGTCATGGTTGTTTTGTGAGGTTGTTTTGTTTTGTTTTTCTTCAGTATTTGGGAAGACCTAGGACCCATGCATGCTTGGTAAGTACTCTGTGGGAGTTCCAGCCTTTTCTTCCTTTTCTCTTTTTTATTTTTTTTTTATTTTATTTATTCTTTAATTTTTTATTATTTTTTTAATATACGTGTTTCTACTTTGGCTTGGGTTGGTTTTGTGATTTTCACACAGTCTGACTAAGTTGAGCAGGCCAGCATTAAACTCTCTCTAGTGCCCAGGAAGGCCCTGTATCACCGCCTCTGAAGATTGTAGGATTTTAGTCCTGCCTTCTTAGGAGAATTTTCCAGAGTAGCATTGTCCAGTAGAACTTACTCATATGATTGGGAGCAGCCTGTGTCTGCTGGTCAGGATGGGAGTTACTGAGCACAAAACCCTATTGCTCATGGAGAAATAGTTGAGTAAGGAGAGAGTATCTTTCATTACATAAAATTTCATAAACAATAACGTGTTGCCTGGCTATTAGTCCTAGAACACTGATGTGCTTGGAAGTTTGTAGCATATTGTCATACATATTAACTGTCACTGTCACTGCAATGCTATGGAGAGGCAAGATAGATCCTAAATCTACCTTCTAAGGGAGCATCTTGTAAAACTAGTTACTTATGGTAATTAACTTCACAGCAAAATGCAAATCCAGATTGTCATCACTAATCCTATTACTGGCATCAAAACAATGTACATGTCTTTTTTTTTTTTTTTTAATGGGAGATAGTCTTCAGATTTATATGCATGAGGGAATAATTGTGATATTCTCTTAGGACAATTCAGTTTTCAAAACTGAAATATGGAAATTCATTTTTCCCTAGTTTTAAAAGGAAATCACATGGAAGTCCTAATAGTCAAAAGCATACACATCAGTTTGAAAGTTTTCAGATTGCTATTTGGAGCTGTAAAATATTTTTTCTTATACTGAGCCAGACAGAAATTTCATGTAAAAATATCACTCAAGCTGTACTTGTTGTACATGACTCCCACCGCACCCCACTTTCCTTAAGATTTTTTATAAAGTTGCTGGTTTTCTCTTGAAAAGAACAAAATCCTGGACTACATCAATTCACCCTGGCAAAAAGAACAGAAAGTTTCATAATGCTAACAGCAGCGAAAGCTTCAGCACACGCATGTGGGTTTCCTACTAAAGATAGCATGCTTCCCAAACATGAGATGCACTAAGTCTTAAGTTCAGAAATATAAAATCATGTTGCCTTTAGTTTATTGAAAGCACTTAATATAAAGGAAGTTGATAATTTGTTCTCCTGCATAATATGCCATCCTATAAAGACAGATGTGAGAAAAAATGTGAAAAAGGAAATTGGAAATGACCAGGATGACCAAGAAAACTTTGTTACTGTGGTGTGAGGGTGAAGGTGGCTTGCATAGTTTATGAAGAATTAGTCTTTAGGGGAAAAGCAAGCCATGAAGAGATGGGTAATCATAGTGAGGTGAAAAAGGAATTTGATCATAGATACAACATTAAAGAATTAAATGTAGACAGTAACAAAATTTAAGTAAGAGGAAGAATAAAGAATTCAGACCCAGCAAGAGAGGTTGCTCAGCAAGCATGGGGTCCTGAATTTGAATTCCCAAGCATGCACACAAAAAGGTGGACTTGGTAATGCACAATGGTAATCCCCATCTTAGGCAGGAAAATCCCTGGGCTTGAAAACTAGGAATTCTCATTGTCAGATAGTATATAATATGTATATATAGATATGTAGCTTTTATAAACTTAGGGTTTCATTAGAAATGCAGCTTTATATCTTAATTTTTCATTTCCAATTATGTAGTAAAGTGACAATTACAACAAGAGTAAGTTTTTATTAAAAATAGATGCCAGAAAATAATGATGCAACATGTTCAAAGTGAAGCATTGCAGAAAAATAAACAGTGAAGTCAAAATTAAATATTCAGCTAAACTGACTTTCAAGAATTAAGTTAGTATAATGACCTATTAAATTATGTTTTCTGTAGATCTTCAACATTCTTGAAATAATGGTTATACATTGCGAGGAACTTCTCAGAGAAAAAACACAGCATGTAAATGCAACAATAAGCACGAACTTAGGGAAGTGCTTACAAAATTAATTAATGTTTATAAAAACAATAATTATATACATTTAAAGATAATTCTAGATATTATGAAAGGCTACAATTTTAAAACCATTTGTTATGGATAAATATAGCAAACACTTCTTTTAAAAAAATCGTAATTAAGCTTTCAAATAGGAATGTCTTTAGGGTCCAGAAGTGAAAGAAATTGAAACGAGAGCCTAAAAAAGGTCAGCTGTCTCTTAAGCAATAGAGGGAAGCAGGGTCTGGTTTCTGAAGCTTTAGTGATGTGCAAGACAGAATAGGAAATGACATTCTTGTCAGCAGAGATGGAGAATTCAAATGTAGAGCCACACTGGTCTTCAGATGAATGTGTTGTTAGGAAACAAGAAGAAAGATTTGTGTCTATTATACTAGAGTTCTACATAAGGGGTATAGAAATTTTCCATCTAACTTTATAATAAAGGGTAATTGTCACATGGTTTGAGATTAAAATCATAAGCTGTAAGATGGTCTATAACATCTAGAATTGAAATAGACATGGGTCATCTAGAAAAATTAGATGTATAACTGTTCTGAACCCTACATTTTAACATACTTCATAAGCTCTTATTTGATGTAACCCTATTATTAAAAGTGAGCTCATTATTAAATATCATAAAACATAAAAATCCTTTAATCTAAGAATTGAGCAAATAGAAACATTGTACTCCTAAGAACATCATCTAATTGAAGAAGATATACATGAAGAAGATTCATTCTGTACAAAGGAGATCAAATTAGAAATAAAAGGATGCTATAGGCACAAAGTACAGATGTTATTTTTAGAAACAAAAGAGCAGATCTCAAAGAATAAAATTTCAATGAACAGTTTTAAGAGCAGGTTAAACATAACTGAGCATAGCGTTTGTGAAGAGAACTATGGTTCTTAGAAAATTAGCCAGAAGACAGAGAAGAAACAAGAGATAAGAAGAAAGTATACCTAGATGGATTAAAATGTGTGAATGATATGTAGAGAGCATCCAATAGATGTTGTTGACATCTAATTGGAGACAAAACAGAGGGGGAATGTGACAAGGATCCAAGTGAGCTATTAGACAGCACTCTCCAGTGCTGTGCATATCTGCACTACAGTACCATCCATGTACCCTAGCTCAGCAGGCAACGTTAACATGGAAAAATCCAATAGACTTTAACTACACAAGAATAATATTAAGAAAATTAAGTTACTAAGGATGGAGCTGAAACAGCAGACAAAGCATTGTTTGAAGCAGTTTAAGGAAAACCTAAGGCTCTCATAGTTGAGCATATTGACTAACTAGTATATGATAAAATAAGTGTGCTTCTTAGGTGTCTCAGGTTAATTTTAAGAGAGTAGACATGTCTTGTAAATCTCATCTACAGCAGACATTACAATAAAAAAAAACAAAAGAAAAATATAAAAATTTTTAAAATTATCAAAGGACAGGCTGAGAAAAGCACAAAAACATAGTTATGAAAAGTTTTAGAAATAAATCTAAAAGTAGCAATTTAACAATCAAATATAGCAACTCATTAAAATTCTGATGTTTCCAATTTTTCCAGAAGAATGTATGCATGTATGCATGAATGTCTGAATGTGTGTATATATATGAATGAATGTATATGTATTGGTGGATGGTTGGATGGACAGATGAATGGATGGATGGACAAATAGACACCTAAGTAGATAATTTTAAAAAAAAAAAAAGTTGTGACATGCTGATTGTAAAAAACTGTATGAGACCTGAGAACATGGAAATGGCAAAAGAAGGACAAAAATACATGCGAGACCCAAAGTTTACAAAAGTTAAAACTTAGTACAGCTAAAATAACCCAAGTACAATATAGTATATGGCAGAAAACATTGCCTAAATTGAAGAAGTGCTGTATGGTGATCACAACTACATATTGGCCAAGTATGGAAAGCTACCAGTATCTTTAAACATTTAAAGTCATGTTTTAGAGAACATTTAGTCAAAATAATTACAGTGGAAAGTGGAATTTTAGACAGAATATTACTCTTACAGCCAAGGCTGGACTTAGAGTCATGTTTCTCTTGCCTCAGATAAGAAGCATTTAATGATGATTATTTAATGCTTGGCAACAGAGCAGAAGAACTTGTCTTTGCCTCCAGAGTGCTGAATGCCATATAACTATCATGGAGCAAAAATGTGGTACTTGGAAAAACAGTCATAGCCATGAAGTGTTTTATTTGAAAAGAAGAAAGACTAAAATCTGAAATAATTACTCAGTTTTTTAAGGAATTAAACTTGTAAATTAAACTTGTAAACTTGAACTTGAGTGTAATCTTTAGCTTGTAATTCTCCTATCTATATAATCTTAAGAGAATGAAAAATAGAATAAACTATATATGTGTCTTAGTCAGGGTTTCTATTCTTGCATAAACATCATGACCAAAAAGCAAGTTGGGGAGGAAAGGGTTTATTCAGCTTACACTTCCACATTGCTGTTCATCACCAAAGGAAGTGAGGACTGTAACTCAAGCAGATCAGAAAGCAGGAGGTGATGCAGAGGCCTTGGAGGGATGCTACTTACTGACTTGCTTCCTGTGCCTTGCTCAGCTTGCTTTCTTATAGAATCCAAGTCTACCAGCCCAGGGATAACACCACCCACAGTAGGTCCTCCCCACCTTGATCACTAATTGAGAAAATGACTTACAGCTGAATCTCATAGAGACATTTCCTCAACTGAAGCTTCTTTCTCTGTGGTAACTCCAGCCTACGTCAAGTTGACACACAAAACCAGCCAGTACAATTGACACACAAACATATCACTATTAAGCCTCAACCTTTAGTTTCTTATTCATCCCCAAGATCTAAATAACTTTAAAAGTCCCACAGTCTTTGCAAATTCTTACATATTAAAATTGCAATCTTGTTGGGCAGTGGTGGTGCATGCCTTTAATCCCACCACTTGGGAGGCAGAGGCAGGAGGATTTCTGAGTTTGAGGCCAGCCTGGACTACAGAATGAGTTCCAGGATAGCCAGGGCTATACAGAGAAACCATGTCTCAAAAAAAAAATTTAAAAATTTCAATCTCTTTAAAATGTCCAATCTCTTTTAAAATCCAAAGTCATTTTACAATTAAAAGTTTCTTAGTTGTGGGCTCCACTTTCTTTTTTCAAGAGGGAAAAATATCAGAAAACAGTCACAATCAAAATCAAAATCAAACTCCAACCATCCAATATCTGGGATCCACTCATAATCTTCCAGGCTCCTCCAAGGTCTTGGGTCATTTCTCCAGTTCTGCCCTTTGTAGCACACACCTTGCCTTCTAGGCTCCAAATGCCTGTACATCACTGCTGCTGCTATTCTTCATAGTCATCTCGTGGTGCTGGCATCTCCAAAACACTGCTGTCCACTATAACAAGGCTTTACCAATAGCCTCTCATAGGTTCTCTTCATGGTGCCAAGCCTCAACTCCTTTAGTCCTGAGCAATCAATTGTAACTGAGGCTGCATCTTCACCAATGGCCTTCTGTGGCCTCTCACAGTGCCAAGCCTAAGCTTCTCTTCATGACCACTTCATGCCTTCAAAACCAGTACCACCTGGGTGACTCTTACACCAAGTCCAGCCACAGCACAAGGTACAACCTCTCTGGAACATAGCCTCTGTGCTCTCAGAAAACACTTCCCAGAAGATTTCACCTCAATGATGCTGGTCTTTCCTTAATCACTGCTAATTTCTTAGCTCCAGCTAACCAGCATCAATAGTCCCAGTAATGCAAAGTTTTGCTTTAGTATCTCTGGTATCTTGTTAGTCACAGCTGATTCTTCAGCCCTAGCCGGCAAAACTACAGAATCTTTACAACCAAAATAACAATGGCCCTGATAAAAAGTCTTTAATCTTCCTTCTGAAAATTCACAAACCAGGCCTCTATCTTCTGTACTATTCTCAACATTATCTTCCAAGCTCCTATGCTATATCCCACAGAGCTCTTAACACCAAATGGATCTTCTAGCCCAAAGTTCCAAAGTCCTTCCACAGTCCTCCCCAAAATATGGTCAAGTTGTCACAGGAATACCCCATTCCTGGTACTAACTTCTGTCTTAGTTAGTGTTTTACTTCTCTGAACAAACACCATGACCAATGCAAGTCTTCTAAAAGGCAACATTTAGTTGGGGCTGGCTTACAGGTTCAGAGGTTCAGTCCAGTATCAAGACAGGGACAAGTCAGCATCCAGGCAGCATGGTACAGGAGAAGCTGAGAGTTCTAGCTATTCATCTGAAGGCTGCTAGTGGAAGACTGACTTCTACACAGCTAGGGTAAAGGTCTTAAGCCCATGCCTGCAGTAACACACCTATTCCAAAAGGCCACACCTCCTAATAGGGCCACTCCATGGGCCAAGCATATATAAACCATCATAACATGCTATAAAGAAGAATTCAATGAAGGCCCAGGCCATGTTCTTTGCAACAGAATGACAAAAGATACCACACACATTAAGACAAGAATGAGAGATGCTAAGTGGTAGGCAGAAAAATAGATATACACAATGCAGATTTTTTCTAAAAGTGTTATAGTATCAACTATCTCCATGCTAATATTTTATAATTATGTATAAAAGGTTATGTATAAAAATATTATTTTTAATATTTTATTTTCAGTGAAAAAATAATTATAAAGTGTCACAGTGGGCATACTTCAACAATGTGCTCAACTTGAACTCTGGAGAAGAAATATCTCAAATTGTATGCATGAACATTTATTAAGTCTGTGAATCTTTCAGTTACACGTTCAGAGAGATAGATAAACAAGTCGAAAAGAATAAATTTTTGTTTATTGTCAAAGCCACATATGTTTCTCTTCATATACATGTATATGTACATGCATATGTATATGTATACATATATAAGAACAAATTTTAAATATCTATTTGGAAAAATTAAAACCAAAGTTTTTAGTTACTTAAGTAGGTGCAGTATTCTATAAAGACCCAAGAAGGGAGGGTTTCTTTCTATTATATATTTTATTTTCTAAAACCATTTATTTTTATTTTTTTTGAGATTATAATATAATTGCACTATTTCCCCCTTCCCTTTCCTCAACCATCCCTTTTACCCTTCCTTGTTGTCTTTCAATTCAAAAATCTACTCTCAAAAAATGTGATTGGAAAATTTATTAAGGCATAAAATTACTCATTCACTGCAAGGGTAAATGAGTCACCTTTTGATGGTGTGCTTTTTTATGAACATGGACCAAATCCTTTCACCCAGCTAGTCCACCTAAGTCACCCTTGCTCTTTCCTGTCACCAGGCCCCATAGCTTAGCATAATTATGCTGAGAACAGTTGCTAAGAAACTTTGGAAGTCAGACTACTTTCTCATACTGACTTTTGACTTCACATCTTCAAAGACATTGAAGATGTCTACAGGATAGGACAGCATCAGTAAAATGAGGCATCACAGGGTAGGATGTGAAGAAAGTTAAGTATCAACTTCAGAAGAAAAGTGAATCATGGCACAAGTAAACTTTCAAATGTAGAAAATGCTTCTACTCTGCAATCTTTCACATATACCCTGAAGGGTTAAATCAAGAACTAGAAAGTCATGTCATTGGGAAAACCTACAGTAGAAGAGAGAGAAAACAAGTATATTGATTCAATAAAAGCCAACAATAAAGAAAAAAAAAAAAGCATAGAAAATCCAGAATGGGATGTTAATAGGACCCGCAAAACATCAGTATCACAATGTCAGTGAAGAGATAATGCTCATCTATTATAAGATAAAGCCATGTACTGAACTGAGGAAATGTAATAAACCTACATGACACTTAAAAGTACATTTGTGGATACTAGCCCAAAAGGTCCAAATAACCAGAATACAATTCACAGATCACATGAAGCTCAATAAGAAAAAAGACCAAAGTGTGGGACTCCTTAGAAGGAGAACAAAATACTCACAAGAGCAAATATAGAGATAAAGTGTAGAGCAGAGACTGAAGGAAAGGCCACCCAGAGAGACTGTCCCACCTGAGAATTCATACCACATACAGTTACCAAACCCAGACACTATTGTGGATGCCAAAATGTGCATGCTGAAAGGAGCCTGATATGGCTCTCTCCTGAGAGGCCCTGCCAGAGCCTTACAAATACAGAGGTAGATGTTAGCAGCCATCCATTGGACTGAGCGTGGGGTCCCTAATAGAGGAGTTAGAGAAGGGACTAAAGGAGTTGAAGGGGTTTGGAACCTCATAGGAAGAAGAAGAATATCAACCAGCCAGAATCCTCAGAACTCCCAGGGCATTAAGCCATCAACAAAGGAGTCCACATGGCTCCATCTGCATATGTTGCAGAGGATGGCCTTTTCAGGCATCAATGGGAGGAGAGGTCCTTCCTTGGATGTATGATAGATGCCCCAGTGTAGGGGAATCAAGGGAGCGGAGGTGGGAGTGGGAGGGTAGGTAGAGGAACACCCTCATAGAAGCGGGGGAAGGAGGATGTGAGAGAGTGTTTCTGGGAGGGAGAGAAACTGGGAAAGGGGATAACATTGAAATGTTAATAAAGAAAATATCCAATAAAAATTAATTTAAAAAAATTAATGAAAATTGGGTAAATACTTGAGTCATGCAAGAGAGTTTATGTTGCATAATTAACCAACAGCCGCTCACTAAAGAGCACACACATACAAATGCACATTTTAAAAAAAAACACAAAAAAGAATGCAACCAAAGAAATCAAATACAGCAAGCAACCTTTAACCAAAAGAGGATGGATAGATCCACAGGACTTTCCAAATGTATGCTGGGAATAAAGTAAAACCACAGATCTCAACAAAGAAACACATTCCCCTGCTCCAGAATAGGCAAAAATCATTAAGTAATACATACCTTTCAACAGGATACAAACTATGCATAGCAATGCCTGGCCAAATTGACAAAATGAACTCCTAACATTAGAAAAGTCTAATATACTTGTTATAGAAACCCGAGACTGCACATAAAATGATATAATTTGGGTAGCATCATTAGAAGGCTAATTTACTTAGTATATACTTAGTAAAAGGGATTAGTAAAGTTATTTGTTTTAAATAGATATACATATATATACATATACATATGCGTATATGTATATGTACACATGTATATGTATGTATGTATATATAAGTGTGTATATATATGTGTATATATATATATATATATAACTTTTAAACTACCAGAATAAAATTCAAGGATTGTGATTGTGAACTTGAGTTCATGAAGGATTCTCAAATGAGTTTCAAAATATAGAAATCATATTAGAAAAGTGACAAATTTAACCAAGTCAGCATTTAAAACTTCTATAACACAGATGAAATGTTGTTATAAGTAAAATGTAAAGAATTGAGGGAGAATTAATCTGCATAATGTAAAACTTGAAAATGATTTGATTTAGCAAGAGCTCTTATATAAGACACCAAGGAAAAAAATTGGAAAACCACAAAAGATAAAATGAGAAAAGGGCTCAGGTATTCCATTTACAGAAGATATCCTAAGGACAATAGACACAAAAACTAGCAAGTATGCAAGTGAAATAAAAACAACAATCACTAGTGCAGCTTCATCAGCCCAAACACTACCAGTGTTAAAACTGAAGCTCCTTAGTAAAATTTAGACTATGGAACATGTAGAGGAATGTTAATCCAGCAATATGGCTGCTCTTGCAAGGCATCACATCCAAAGACCTAGGTATGTGTGATCCAGCTAGAACATAAACATGTCCTTAGTATACAATTCCAATCCCAAACAATGATATTTAATTGAGGGAACAGAAAAAGTGACAAACCAGAGAAAGATTTGACAGAATGAGTCAGAGATAAGATACACCCAACTCTCGGGAGAAAAACTGTTTAAGAACAGCTCAGGGAAAGTTCAATCAGTTTAGAGAGTTCAGTCAGTTAGGTCAGTGTGTTGAGAGTCAGTGCAGTGAGTATAAAGCAATTGAGTTGAGTTGATTCATGAGTTCATGTAGTTCAGTGCAGGTCAGCAGAGACAGTTGAAGCCAGAGAATAAGAAAGAACCAGAAGATTAGAAAATATTGACACACTTAGTTTGAGGTGAAGCAGAGCAATTCAGTCAGAAGCTGAGAGAAGCAGATTGAACCAGTCAGCTTGGAGAGGAATTTGAACCAGAATAGCTAAATTTAGCTGAATTGAACCAGCCATCTAGAGCTGAGAAAGAGCTAAAAAGGATGAGCTTCCTTCTACAAACTAGCCTTCCTTGCATTGTTTGGGATTAAAGGTGAGTACTAAGGGCAAATCTGTAGTCAAGCCAGAAGGGACTAAAGGTGTTGTGTGGTATTTCTGAATTCCAACTGGGACACTCAGACCTGAGTCTTTGTGATTCTTTGCCAGAGTAGCCATGTTACAGGATTAAAATTCTACAAATGGTTGTTTTGGCAGGTTCCAGCCCTCTGTGGGCAGTATTATTCCTGAGTATGTTGTCCTGGGGTCTATGAGAATGCAAGGTGAGCAAGTCATGAGGATCAAGCCAGTAAGCAGCACTCTTTCATGGCCTCTGCTTCAACTCCTGCCTCCAGATTTCTTCCTTGATCTCCTATTTTGACTTCCATTCATGAGAGATTATGATGTGTAAAATGAGATGAACTTTTACATCCCAATATGCTTTTTGCCCTTGGTGTTTACCAGACCATCAGAAAGCAAACTAGGACACATTGCTATACATTATTTTTGTTTTCAGAGTCCTGAGAAATGGATTCATTAAAAAATTACAGTATTTTTATCTTTGTTTTTATGAAGAGATAGTCTGATAACGTGATACATTATAATTTTCTATTTTCTTTGATGATAGAAACACTTTGTTAAATGTCTATCTATTTTCAATTTCATTCATTTACATATATTTTCCTGGTGGCAGGGTGTTAAGTGAAAAACATTGCAAACAACTTAAAGGTCCTACAAAGGTTCCCAGAGTTGGTATAATCTTTTAGCTTTGAATCTTTTAGTTTGGCTAGTAACTGTAATGCTAACTAATCTATGAAGCATGTATATATGAGGTCTGATAGCATCTACTTTATATATATGATTTCTGTTAACCTGTGCAATAGTACTGTGTTGTAGTCACTTTTATTACCATCATTTTTTAAGTCCAAGTGTGGAAAAAGAATCTTAAAGAAGTTAAATTCAAAGTCATATTGGAAGTCAAGGTAAGATTGAGCTTTTTCCTGTGAACCAAGATTCCAAGAAAGTAATTCAGTATCCTGTGGCATTTGGCTTTGGTGCATCGATATTTTGTTATTATCATCACTTGTAAAGTTAATATACCAGGTTTCATTAAAATGATTGAGAAATGGAAGAACATCAACCAATAAGTACCTACTAAAAAATTTCCAGATGTCAGTATAGGGCTAGACATTTCTTCGTGGCACAGAGAATTCTAAATTAAAATACTATTATTTGCCAAGGAAGTAAGAGTAAATTTTAAAAAATGATTAGGCTTTAAATTATGCAATACTTGGAATCTATCCGGTGGGAATTTAGAGAAAGAAAATCATTGGTCACAGATTGTAATGCAGGGAGGACATCATGAAGTCACTGAAGTAAACCTGAAGAATAAATATACTTGATCATGTCTTAGAAACTCAAGGCTCCCCTGCTAAAATGGACAAATTATTTTTCCCAAGGCAAATGGTATTTAAGGCACCAGATAACAAAAACTGAAGCACTAGGCTCACAACATTACTGAATTCACAGTTTTATTTAAATATGGTGTCAAGTATTGTGTGGTGGGTTTAGACTATGTGGTACAGGTAAATTTAAGAAATGGTTAAGGACTTATCTGAAAATTCCAGAAACTGAACAGTCCTTCACACTGTCCATTAAAAAAAAAAGGATATAAGTTGTGAACTTGCCTTCACTCTCCCTGCTAGGATAACTCAGGACTCCTGGGAATTATGTGTGCTCGTAGAGCATTTTCATTTCTCAGTCCAGAGAAGCAGGTTTTTTTCCTTCTTGGTCTATTGTGCTACATGGTGTACTGCTTGTATTATTTGCCATGAGTCAGGAAAAAGAAAGTAAAAAGACCTTTGAGTACTCAAGATAATTCTTGGATATAGTGTGTGTGTGTGTGTGTGTGTGTGTGTGTGTGTGTGTGTGTGTGTGTTAGTACTGGAGGCAACCGGTCACCTATGTATGTCTCATCTCATTTGGTCTACCTCCATCCAGTTTCCAAGCTTATTTAGTTGGAATTAGTACATGACACTTTTGGAGCAATTTGTGTTTTCTGTCACTGAAAAAAGAAAAGGAGGTATTTGGGTGTTGTAGACAAACTTATTTGGCAGCTGCATGGCCTTCCTTAATGTGAGACTTGCTTATATTAATCTGGTTGGTTTTCTTTTTTTTTTAATTTTTTTATTAGATATTTTCTTTATTTACATATCATATGATATCTCCTTTCCCATTTTCCTTTCCAAAAAAAAAATCAAAACAGAAAACAAAAAACAACAAGAACAAACCCCTGTTCCCTCCCTCCTCCCCCTCCCCTTGCTTACTACCCCATCCTCTCCTGCTTACTGGCCTTGGCAATCCCCTACACTGGGGCATAGAACCTTCACAGGGCCAAGGGCCTCTCCTTCCACCGATGACCGACTAGGCCATCCTCTACTATACATATGCTGCTAGAGCCATTGGTCCCACCATGTGTACTCTTTGGTTAGTGGTTTACTCCCTGGGAGCTCTGAGGGTACTAGTTAGTTCATATTTTTGTTCATCCTAAGGGGCTGCAAACCCTTCAGCTACTTGGATCCTTTCTCTAGCTTTTTCATTGGGGACCCTGTACTCAGTCCAATGGATGACTGTGAGCCTCTACTTCTGTATTAGTTGGGTACTGTCAGAGCCTCTCAGGAGACAGCTATATCAGGCTGGATTGTCCTTCCTTTAGTCTCTGATCCATAGTTAGTCTCTGTAACTCCTTCCATGGGTATTTTGTTCACCCTTTTAAGACAGAATGAAGCATCCACACTTTGGTCTTCCTTCTTCTTGAGTTTCTTGTGGTTTGTGGATTGTACTTTGTGTATTCCAATCTTCTGGGCTAATATCCACTTATCAGAGAGTGCATACAATGTGTGTTCTTTTGTGATTGGGTTACCTCACTCAGGATGATATTCTCCAGATCCATCCATTTCCCTAAGAATTTCATAAATTCAATGCTTTTAATAGCTGAGTAGTAATCCATTGTGTAGGTGCACCACAATTTCTGTATCCATTCCTCTGTTGAGGGACATCTGGGTTATTTACAGTTTCTGGCTATTATAAATAAGGCTGCTATGAACATGGTGGAGCATGTGTCCTTATTACATGTTGGAGAATCTTCTGGGTATATATATCTGATAGAGGGCTAATATCCAATATATACAAAGAACTCAAGAAGTTAGATTCCAGAGAACCAAATAATCCTATTTAAAAATGGGGTACAGAGCTAAACAAAGAATTCTCAACTGACCAATACCAAATGGCTGAGAAGCACCTAAAGAAATGTTCAACATCCTTAGTCATCAGGGAAATGCAAATCAGAACAACCCTGAGATTCTACCTCACACCAGTCAGAATGGCTAGGATACAAAACTCAGGTGACAGCAGATGCTGGAGAGGTTGTAGGAGAGAGGAACACTCCTTCATTGCTGGTGAGTTTGCAAGCTGGTACAACCACTCTGGAAATTAGTTTTGCGGTCCCGGAAATTGACATAGTGCTACCAGAGGACCCAGCTATACCACTCCTGGGCAATCTGATTGGTTTCTTTTCCAACTGTATTTCAGGCCATTTTACTAGTCTTGCAAATGCCAGTGAATGTTAAGCTGACTTGGATTTTCTTCTTCATTGTCCTTGTAATTGTAATATTTTTCAAGGCTTTCTTTTTTCTTTGATTAGACCTATTTTAAGTACACTATTAAATGACATAGGAAGGAATTTTACATCCCATCAGCAGTTGGCCATGAGTTTGACTTTTCAGAACAGCAATGCAGGAAGAAGGATAAACACCTGGACTGTGAGAAGTCTGCCCGAATAAGCAGGAGGTAAATGAGATAGGAATCAAGGAAGTTACACTAGACTCTGTAGAGTACACAGGCCAATGGCTGATCTTCCCAGTCATGTGGTCACTTCATTAGCATTCCAGAACAAGTGACAAGGACAATCGTCAGAAACTGATCAATGTCTCCTCAAAATCTGTGGTGGAAGGACTTGTTGAATAGCTGAAATACACAGAAAGGTAAGAATATTTGATCAAATTTTAAATAATTGCTCCCAGCTCCTTTAATAATTTTATAACAACATATAATAATTATTATATGTTGTTATAAAATTTAAAAGTAAATCCATATATTTTACTGTAATTAAATTGTCAGCATAAAAACATTATTACTGGCAAACATTTTATTTGTACAGCTGTCTCTCATTAACCTATAGGGCAAGGGCTCCAAGACCTCCTCTGGCTATTAAATTAACTAATGCACAAGTATCTTATACAAATGGAACAGTATTTGCATATAATTTACATCTTCTGTATGCTTTAGTCATCCCTGGATTACTTATACTATGTAATATAACGTGCATGCTATGGAAATAATGGTTATGCTGCAATGTGGCAAGTGAGGGTCTGGAAATGGGGGAGCCTCTCATGGGTGTCCCACTCCTTGCTTCATTCATGAACATTCTGAATAATGCTCTGGGTCAAGCAAAGGGAAGTTTATATTTTTGAACTTTGTGGAATTTTTTTTTACAATCCTTGATTGTCTGGATCCACGGATGTGGAGCTCGTATGCGGAGGGTTTATTTCATATATTTCTGAGTCCGGACTAAAGGTTACATATTCCTGCTTCCATTTCCCATCACGAGCACTGCTGCCTTCTCCTCTCTGTAAATGAAAAGTCGGAAAACCCATTCCTAAACGCTAATGGTTTTTAGGCGCTGAATTATTCTCCCCGATTTCCACCTTCTCTCTCAGAGCCTAGCTTCTGACGGCTGTGCATTTCACTTCTCATACACATTCCATTTCAGAAACACTGAAGAATCATAATCAAACAGAACCACTCTCCCTACCCTGGAAATGGCAATGGTTTATCCAGATTAACCATGGTCATATTAATCTACAGATCATCAGGTAAATAATGCAGGTACTTTTGTGTATTTTCTACAATATCATTTTTATTCAAAATATGTGATTAAGCTTGAAACAACCTGAGAGAATTATGAATTATATTTCAAAAAATAAAGATGAGCATAAGTCCCACAGCTCATTACCAATTTCATAAACCTAAACTGAAGTTAGTAAAATTAAGGTTTTTTTTTTTTTCAGGAAAACACCCAAAAATGGGGAAAAAAAAAAAAAAAAGGTGTTCTACCATCAAGGCGGTTTCAGCTGGGCATATGACTGAGGCATGTCACTTCACTCTGGATTTCTTCCCACTGATAACTTTTAAAACATTAGGGATTGTACTGAGTATAGCTGACTTTGTTCAGAAAATACCTTCCATTGTGCTACCCTCTAATACAGTGCAGGTGATATTAGAATCAATAGGAAAACTGAGTGTTTAATGAATCTGTTATTAGAAAATTTGTTATGACTCACTTTGGGTGTGGCAGCTCACACCTGTGACCCGGGCACTCAGGAGGCAAAATAGAGAAAAATCAAGAGTTTCAGGCTACTCTAGCTTTCACAGTGACACAGCCTCACAAATAAAAATAAATAAATAAATAAAAAATAATTTTAAAAAAAGGAAAATAAGAAAGAAGAAAAGAACATATAAATTTATAAGCAAGAAGGATTTTCTAAATATGTTCTTTATAGAATACGTAATGATTTACAGACAAGCTACTGAGGCAATAAATAAATAAGTCAGGTATTAAAGCCAAACTGAAATGAAAAAAAGCAGAGAGTTTATATCATCAGTGAGAAAGGAAGAGAACGTCCCAGAACCGAGGTGTGAGTCCCAAAGGAAAGTGCTGGCAGGATTAACTCCCTGGGGCCAATAGCTTCTGCTTGCTATCAAAAATCAAAGCAAACCGGTCACGTTCATACCCAGCCAGAGTCACGCTCATACCCAGTCAGGTATTCTTTGCAAGAGAAATGTAAGAGTAAGCTTGTGTCAATCATATAAACAACGGCAATCTATCCAGCTAATGGACTATTATAGACATGATAGTACTATTTGTAATGAAAATTATGTATGCTTTAATATAAGAGACAGTGTTGGATAAAAACCTGGATATGCCAAATATGAATGCTAACATGAAATCCTGCTTGCAAATATTTAATTTAATAAATTTTAAATTTTCTGTTTTGTGATAGGAGCTATTTTAGCTTTTGTATCCCTTCCAACTTCTGATTAAGGAGTTTTCTGTCAAGAGGATCTTTCTGTTATTTAGATCACTGTGCTTCTCTCTCTCTCTCTCTCTCTCTCTCTCTCTCTCTCTCTCTCTCTCT